>JABACO010000011.1:960695-983557 GCA_013339895.1 Ephydatia muelleri | reverse complement strand
ATGGCAACAGAATTTCATGGTGTGCGAGAGGGAAGCATTTGACACCAGCATGGACCTGGACGCCATTTTGTTCGAGGATGAGATCATACGTACCAGAGTGGCCGCAAAGTCAGGCAGTGGTGTGATGAGTGATTTCGTGCCCGATGGAGGCATTTCTGTGTCACGAGGTGCGCCATTGGGTTAGAACGTGACAATACTTTGTTTTTTAATGTGTATAGCAAGCAGTACTCAAAGACTGTCTTCAGAAACACATTTCAGTGTTCCTGTAGGCATGCTGGTGCCAATGTCGCATGTTACATGTTCTTTCTACAGTAGTAATTGGTGGATGGATGTATCAGATAGTCTCTGCCTTTCCTGAAGCTTGACCCAATCAGAGAGGGGCGGGGTGGGACATATCAAATCACCCACAAGAATCTTATCTATGTTTGTGTAGCTGCAGTTTAGTCAAACCCAGGCTATTGTGCGTGACCTTCTGGAGGTTCTACTCTGTTGGAACAGATAAAATCAGAGGGAATTGCTTCCTTCGTGCTTATTATTGATCTGTGTGGTTCTAGAAACTCTTAAGTGTGTGTAATGCTTCATCAGTCCTAGCTGAAATAATCTCCCCCCCCTCCCCAGTCCAACCACCCCCACCATCAGACTTGCAGTGCAGCACCTCCGAGAGTGGGTTGGGATACCAGGTGTCCTTGGGATGGACACTCCCCCCATCTTCTGTGTATCCAAGCAGCTCTTACAGTGTGGTTGTGGACCTGGAGTGCAAAGGGGTCACTCCTCTGCAGGTGAAGCAAAATGACTTCAAGAAGGTAAGCAGTGTGTGTGTGTGTGTGTGTGTGTGTGTGTGTGTGTGTGTGTGTGTGTGTGTGTGTGTGTGTGTGCTTATGTATGCACGTGTATGTATATGGGTGCTTGTGTGTGGTGTGTGTCACATGTGTTCTAGGGGAGGGAGATGCTGGTGACAGTGCATGGCTTCAAGTGTTATTATTCCTAGTAATGAATAATAATTTGTTAGTAACAAAAAAACAAGTAGCACAGATTTTGTAGGCTGAAAGTATTACCTTTGTCTTCTTGATGGCATGTCATCTTGTGTCTCCTCCTCCTCCTCCCCTACTCCTCCCCTCCTCCTCCTCCCCTCCTCCTCCTCCCCTCCTCCTCCTCCCCTCCTCCTCCTCCCCTCCTCCTCCTCCCCTCCTCCTCCTCCCCTCCTCCTCCTCCCCTCCTCCTCCCCCTCCTCCTCCTCCCCTCCTCCTCCTCCCCTCCTCCTCCTCCCCTCCTCCTCCTCCCCTCCTCCTCCTCCCCTCCTCCTCCTCCCCTCCTCCTCCTCCCCTCCTCCTCCTCCCCTCCTCCTCCTCCCCTCCTCCTCCTCCTCTCCTCCTCTCCCAGGACTCCATCATGACCTACACTAGGAACATCAGCTGTTGCTCCAACTGCAGCTGGTCTGTTGTGCTCACCCCCATGACAACGCAGCCAGTCGTCAGCACAGCATCAAGCGCTTTTCAGACAAGCTCAATTGGTACATTGACACTCTTCGTCCATGCCAGAGCTGTGCTTAACTGCCATGATGTGTTGGCTTGCAGCTACATCGAGTCCCCCCACACTGACCTCGCTGCAATGGCATGGTACGAACGGTACCTCCATCAGTGTCAGCATAATGGTAAAGCTGAGGCCCTCATGTTGTGCATGGATCATTCCGGCTTACCTGCCCCCCCCCCCCCCCCCCATCCCCCTCTCCAGCTGCCTGTGCCTACAGTGCTGTGTCACTGCAGTGGTCCCCTTGTCATCAACGTGAGCTACTCAAACGAAACGTCAACGTTTTACACCAGCTTTGTCCTCTTGGAGTACCGAAGCGATGTCACCTCTTATGACCGCACCCTGATTTTGGACAAGGCAGAATGCTGGAGGCAGTACAATGTGTCAGTCGCCTACCAATCTCCTACAGATCGGGCCTTGTTTAGTCGTGCCATTACCTTGGATAATTCAGAGCTAAGTATGTCCGATTGGTGCAATCTCGATTACCCACATAATCACTGTTCAAAATCCATCTCTATTTGTGCTGGTTTGACTTGATTGGGGGGGGTGGGGGAAAAAAAAAAAGTTGATCTGCTTGTGATGGAAGGTGTGGCTCTGAGTTCCTCATCAGTGGCAGTACAGCTGAAGCCACAGGGGGCTGTGGATTGCCTCTTCCGCACCAAGATGGGTACATTCCAACTCAGCTACTATCAACTTGCGACAATCAGTCAGGGTTTTGGTCGGCAAGCCAACTTATCCTCGTCGTACCTCGTGCTAGAGGGTCTGACAGGCAATGCCTCTGTATCTGTCAACTTGAATGTGACGATAGGGAAGAGGACCAGACTCCTCGGCCTTGTGCTCCAATTGGAACCTTCCGCTGTTATCGTGACATCGCCTACGTCAGGTGAGAGCAAGACGCCATTTTTGATGTGAGGAATGTCAATGCGAGGTTTGCTTTATGCAGATTTGGAGGTGACCAGCTTAACCGAAAAGGGAATGATTATAGGCATGTCCCATGTTAGCCGGACTTGAAATTAGGTTACTGTGTTGCTCCTTTGCAATAGGAATTGTCACAGGAGTCTGTGTGATCGTGGCAGTGGTGGTTGTAGGAGTGGTCTTGTTTGTGTGCATGTATCTGGCAAGAAGGTGAGCGGTTTCAATTTCAATTTGTGCATATAGTTCAAGGCCCCTTCCACCTGTATGTCTCTACTACCCAAGATACTTGAAGTCAAGGAGCAGACAACAGCAGCGAGATGAGGAAGTGCAGATCATTGCAGTAAGCTGGGGGGCCACCACTAGGATGCCTCAATACCATACCATCCTCCACAAATAGCATGTTCACCATGTGCAACATGCATGTGTTCTAGTTTGTTAGTGTAATTCTCCAGTGCTCCAGTGCTGATATTCCATCCTGTGGTATAGCCGTATGCAACTGCTCTTACTACTGATCAGTTCTGGCCCATTCCGAAGCTCATTCAGCTTCTTTCTAATTAAGTAGTACTGTTGAAACATAAGTGTAGCAGTGCCAACTGGTGACTTGCTCTCAAGTGATCGTTACTATGTTGTGGAAGGGGGCACATTCCTATAAGTGATATTTCTAGTAATGTGATCACTCTAAGTTCATTGTTGTGTATTAATGTAAAGCTGTTCCTGGAGTCGAATTGATTGTTACAATCCTTTAGCAAAAGCTCAATCCAGCTTTATTCCTATTGTAGAATGTATGCCTGACATGTGTGTGTGTGTGTGTGTGTGTGTGTGTGTGTGTGTGTGTGTGTGTGTGTGTGTGTGTGTGCATGTGTGTGTGCATGTGTATATGTGTGCGTGCATGTTTATGTGTGTGCATGTGTATGCGTGTGTGCGTATATGTGTGTATGCACGTGCATGTGTGTGTGCACACCATGTTTTGTTTAGCGTTTCTTGTCAGCTGAGTACTCAGGATGCTGTATGTGTTTGTATGTCATAACTCTAGATGGTTCAATTGTACATAACTATAGGGAGCCACACGATTGCAGGTCCATGTGTTCACTTCATCTACTTGATACACATTCACTCTATACAATACACACACACACACACACACACACACACACACACTATATATATACACAATCATGCATACAAATATGCACACACACACATACACACACACACCATACACACACACCACACACACACACACGCCATACACACACACCACACACACACACCACACACACACACCACACACACACACACGCCATACACACACACCACACACACACACATGCCATATATACACACACACACACAACACACCATACACACATACACGCACCATACACACACCACACACACACACACACACACACAGCAAGCTGTCCTGCAACCTCAACAGCATCCCGAGATGACCAATCTAGTTGACACAGAGTGCCATTCCATTGCCAGCACGGAGGCCACAAACCTTGACCGAATCGCAGCCTATATCAGAGATGTGGACACATACGGCAAAAGTGCTCCAGATGGAGACGTGGACAACAGCATGATGGAGGATCCTCTGGTCCCTGGATGTGACGATCTACAGTCAGTGACAGACGACAGAGATGTGGGGGTGGGACTAAATAGAGCTGGGAGTGTGCTCTCCAGCCAACCCTGTGATGCACTGGAGTTGGAGTCCCTCACTCCTGAACCTGACAATGATTACATCACACTGCACTCGCAAACGGAAACAAGACACCTGCTTGACGATTCACCACCAGCTCCTAGGATTAAGACAAAGCTCAAAACGAAGAAAACAAAAGCACCAGGGACACACAGTACCGAACTAATAGGTAGGGGCAACAAGGCTAAGATAGAAATGCAAGGCAGTTTAATGAAGTCACAACACCCAGGTCGTGCAGGAAGCAAACCCCGACAAATGGATGCCACAGCGCAGCATCCTCAGACACACAGACCCTGCAAAGTGGACGTCGAACCCCCCCAGGAAGGTGGCTTAGGTAGAAACACCCTCGATCCAGACCAGCAATCATTCGTTGACGTGTCGTTGAGCAGCGACGACAAACACAGTGGATGCATGCAACTCTACTCAGAGAAGGAACGTCTCCTCCGTGGTGCCTCTCAGGGTTACGTCCCCAACCCTTCCCAGCCCTATCGTGAGCCAGGAACTGATGTTCCTGGCTCAAGGATGGGTCATGCCAGACCTGGGGACCCAACTGCTAATGCGGATTACAATAGACCTGTGAATCAACTGACCAGGAGGAGTGATCTGCTTGGGCAAATGGACTCTCAAAAGCACATCAGGGAGACGTACGGAGCACAGCCTCATGACACGGGACAACCTCGAGGGACGACGTGCCACAGAGACGCACTCCCGGCAGACGGGTGCGTTGCCAGCCAGTGGAGGACAGGGGATTACAGCGACCACCTCGCGACCACAGCCCCTTGCAGTCACGTTAACGGCTTCGATTCGACCGTGTCTCTGCGAGGACCCTATTGCAGCTGCAACTCCTCATCTTCGTCCTCCTCCCGTCACTACCACATTGACAAGCATCACGCGAACCCTAGATGGCCGCCAAATAACCAGTCCTTTTTACTACAAGAGGAGTACCTTCCCAGCCAGCCCAGAAATATGGCGCTACCCAACGGGTCTTATCCAGCAGGTAGCAGCTCGTCCAATCGTCACTGCTCTCCAGGAAACCCTGACACTAGATGCTACCACGTTACCCAAGCGTGCTACGGTGATGCAGGACGTCTTACCAGTGCCTATCCTCAAGCCACTGCAGGTCACCATCTCGGCCCTCCTGAAGCGGTGGGCCCCCCCGGGGGGTGTACGGCGGGGTGCCAGGGTGGCAATCAGCACAACTGCAGTAGACAACACCAGCCATTGTGGGAAGCAGAGAACACTGGCCATCATAGCCCTACATGCTACTGCGCATGTCGCGCTAGAGCGATGGTCCCAAAAGACAGCATGGAATCGTCGTGTGGTCACATGACATCTCATAGTGGTCACATGACTTCTCATAGTGGTCACATGACATCTCGTGGGCATGTGATGCCCAATCCTGATGACATTAGTCGTGTGGAGTTGAGACAGTACCAACACCAGCATCATGCTACAAACTGCAACCAACTGTGTAGCCATCAGACTGACATGTCCTCCCAACACCCAAACCATCCGCGAGCTAACACTCCAACTGCAATCAGACACCAGCCTGAGATTGTCACTCCTCCTGGGCCTAGTCACCACCCAGTACAGCAGCTACAACAGGCTGAAGATCTGAGCCGTGTTGCTGTTTTCATCCCAAAGTCGCCCAAATACCCGTACCCCATGGGACCATCACCCCTTCCACCATCAGCACACCCTGCTGTACCAACCCTTCAGAACAACAAAGATAAGCTTGATGGCTATGTAGGGGTTGCAGTACTTTCAAATCCCAATGCTAACCTGCCAAATTATGTAACACTGCCATCTAGCGGTCATGCAAACACCACCTCCCATGTACGTCGGGACATAGGGCCTTCTTCTGAACACATCAAGCCTATATCTACACAAGATGTATACACCAATTCGGAAAGAACTCAATGTTTATACGAAGGTGAAGGCGAAGAAATTTCTCATTTGATTCCTAGCAACAGTTCTTCCAATTATCCTGCACATAATTCGGTTAACATGGCTAAACAGCCATGCATTCCCAGTCTGCTGAGACAGATAAATAACTAGTTATGTTTTGTGTATGTTTTTGTTTGTTTTATGTGGCATACCATGATATTGCGTCATTTGCGCGTTACCACGACAACTAGCGTCAATATGGCGACAACGAAAGATAAAAAAGAAAAGGAGCCAACGAACATAGTCCATCAGAATGCAATCTTCTGTGAAACAGTTCGCAAGGAGCAAAGACATCAGAAACTTTACACAAACTATGGGCTAAATCCATACAAGAAGGGTAAACAAATTTATAAATAAAATGTTTAGTATTTCCTCGCTTTCCAATTTTACCCCCTTTTCTACAGTACACGCTGTTACGGGCAAGCCCCACTCACTACACGACTCTGGCGACGGCAAGGAAGATGGTACGTACTGAGAACAAACGTATTTATCATAAATCACGGTTTTCAATGCTTGCAGAACTTTTCCAGCTCACATACAAAAAGGCACAACAAGTACCACAAGATAAATTTGAGTATCCGGTTACAGAAGCGCAGGAGATCGGATGGTTTTCCGCATCGCTAGTGGACCAACAAAGGAACGACCCTCGGCTTCATCACCCCAAGAATCATTCGGAAATTACAAAGTTTATGGACGCGTACTGGAGACAGAAGGAACAAGAAAAGCTCCAGGAGTGAACGCCCATGTTACACACAAGACAACCGAGTTACAGTCGTACTGCTCTAGACAGAAGATCAATAAATACTGTTGTATCTCTTAAGTTACTTTTCTCCTTTTTATCTGCTGTCTCTTTGCCTTGCCAGGTCTTTTCTTTCCATTTTTCAGGTTCTTATTTGATTTGCTGTGCACAGCCGAATTGAAAGATCTCATGTCGGCACTTGACTCTGCAGTGTTGCTTTTGGCCCATCTCTTCTTTCCTCCATACCCATATTTCTGGTCCTAAAATTAAACCACAACACAGGTTTAAGACGGAATTCGGTTCTCCCCCCCCCTTCCAAAATCACCCCATAGAGATACAAAGTTGTACAGCTCTCACCTTCATCTCTCTCTTCATAGACTTCACTGGAGCCTTTCTCTTTGCTACCTCAGTTGACACAGGAAAATCATCATCCCCTTCCCCAGACATGAAGTCTGGCTTTTGTCCTTTACCTTGAGAGGGAGATTTTATCATGCTATATGAGGCAGAAGCCTACCTCCGCCCCTTTACGATAGCGCCCAAACACACACATGCCTTCAAAGCTGACAAACTATAGCTTCCAGAGAGTCCCCAGCAACATGATCTAAACCAAACCTGCCTTTAATTTTACAAGAGGGTTTGGGAAGCACATAAAAGTAGATACACAACAATCTCTCATCCCTCCCCCCCAGCAAAAAAGGACAACACATAATGCAGTCAAAGTATACATAGCCTTAACACATAGCAGTGATAGCACTGAACGAATGACCCCTAAGACATTGCTGCATCCCACCTTAACCAAGCACATTAAATCCTCTAAGTCTTTGATTATAAATATATGCTGACCCTTTTTATACTTCTTCAATGAATCCATGGTTGTCTTTTTCTCCAGTCTTCTCTTCTCCAAAACCTCTTTCTGAACCTGAGGACAAATACACACCATCACTCATAATGCCCATTACTGACACCATGTTCATACCTTTTTGCCATACTTCTTTAGTTCACGCGTCTTTCTTGCCTTCTCCCTGTTTTCAGTGATCTTCTTGCGACTCAAAAGATCCTCACGCACCTTGAAGAGCCCAATAAGAGGTCTCTCTAAACAAGGTTCCACCCCAACCAATTCCCTTACCTTTCTCATGTGATCATCCCCTTTGACCATTTCAGCGAAGTAGTCATCTGGTCTCTCCGTTGGAACACCAAGCTCCTCAAGCTTACCAAGTCCAATAACAGTCGCAGCCCTGGCCTGATGGTAGCTATGACAACAGCAGTGGGATAGATGAAAATATTTAATATGTACTTTAATATTCGTGTGGGCCCAAGGTACAGGTACATTTAGCAGATCTGGATCTAAAAATGCATGCTTAGTTTAAGATTATGTTGGCTTTCCAACATTTTGCGCAGCTACTCCAAAACTTGTTTAAGTACAAGAGAAATGCTGAGAAATAGATTGATAATTTCAATGTGCCTATGATAGCAGAAACATGCTGTACAGAATGACTTAGTTTATTTTGCAGATTTCAATCTCATCCTCCCAGTTTGCACAATTACCATCAGCCAAAGTTTATTCACAGTTCATAGCAGTAGTAGTCGTATTCAAAGGGATACTTTTCCCTCACAAGGAGGTACTTTATATATTCAAGACCCAATTCCCTACAGATGCATTTGACCCAGCTTGGGATGGCATAGAGAAGTTCACCATTACTGTAATCTACAGGATCATGATCATGAGGACTTTAAGTACCACCTCAATGGCACACAACTCATTTAAGACGCTTATTATATTGATGCTTGTCATCTCAATGTCTGGCTTCAAGAACTTACAAATGCATCTCCCTTTGGAAGTCGTCATCAGGGTCAATAAGCGCATGTTCAGACTGCTCGTTCCCCGGTCCCGTGACGACAGCACTAGCAGTGTTGGGAGGGGCAACCACGTCCATGTACTCAAGCCAGTCAAATTGGCCGCGAAACGCGCCCAGCTTCTCTTTAAGCGCGGACTATTTAGAGAAGGTCTGACGTAAGCATGTGAAGCAGCATAACGAGAAACAAAATTCTGACGTACCACATTGTTCGTGTAGGTCTTTGGAGGCCGTACTTTAGTCACAAGGCCTGCCTGAATAGTCCCTTTGGCAAATTCTTCTTGGAGCTGTGTAACAATATATTGAATCCTTTTTACATGAAAGAAAAGTAAAAAACCTCTTCATCCGAACTCAGGTTTTCAGATACACTCTCTTCGTCTGTACCACTCATCCCTCACATGTGACGTCTTGATATTTCCGTAATCTCTCCGTCTTTGCCGCTGTTATAGCCGTTGATAAGGCCGCACGTGACCCTATATAAAAGTTGAAGTTATGACGACCAATACGCAAAGACGCTATTTCGCCTGGAGCCCGAATAATTCTTAACCGAAGGCTATATCAACAATATGGCCAACATAGACCGAGACTATAGAGAGCGCCTTCTAAGCACCCTCGACCAGGTGAGAACAGTCGATAAAAGTGCAATAGCTTTTTAGAAAGTTATTGGTCCGAGCACTGGTGCAACAGATGGAGAATTAAGCATTTCATGCTCGTTCAAAATATTTATGTTTGAACTGAGCGTTTTGTCGCTGTTTTAGTCTCCAACGTCCTCTCCGTCGAAATCACCATGCGACGGATCAGGTTACATTTTCAAATCTCCGAACCCGTCTCGTGAGAACTATTATGATCGGTAAGCGCTGGCGGGCGCTGTTAGTGGGATTTTGTGGTACCTGTTCGATTGATACGTACCGGCGTGGTTCATTCTGTTTGTGTTTGTGTGTTTGCGTGTTCACACATCCGACTGTCCGTGTGTGTCATGGATACGCGTGCGCAGTTATATACCAAGCAGAGCGGCATCTAGCTCAGCGAGGAAATGTTTGTTCGAAACTCCACTCAGAGCGACCTCAAAGAAGGACAAGTAAGTGAACATCGAGATTACGTGCTGTTATTGGTACAAGTACTTTGATGAATTGACAACATAAAGCTCTTTATTATGTGTATGTGTACACGTATTCATTGCTTTACAGGGATCAAACTGTAGAACCTCCAAAAGGTGTGAAACCCGGTTGTTTGAATACACTAATTTGTTTTATATGACGTTTTATCTACTCCAAACAGCCGAGGCCCTCACTCAAAAGTCAGCCTTACAGAACGAGCTCCTCGGAGAAAGCATCACAGAAGTGCCTGTATGTGTGCATATGTTTGCGGCATGCACACGCTCTCTTTGTGTGTGTGTGTGTGTGTGTGTGTGTGTGTGTGTGTGTGTGTGTGTGTGTGTGTGTGTGTGTGTTGTGTGTGTGTGTCGCGATGCATGCGTTGTACCTATGCATGAGTGAGCACACCTCATTGCATGCCATTACTCCCTTTTGGGTTGTGAAAGCCAAACACTCTTGTCCTACGAAACAGGACCCTCAAACTATGGAGAGGGGAGGGCCTCTTGCAGTCATATCCCCTTCCAAAAGCAACATGCTTAAGGTGAGGGACACACACAACACAAGAACACATCACACACACACACACACACACACACACACACACACACACACACACACACACTCACCTATACAGTGCAATCCTTGCTTGAAACATGTGTGTGTACTTTCCACCCGATTCTTCATTGCAGTTCCAGTCCTCACCACAGAGGTTAGACCCTCACGCTCCCTATGCTGTTTCTCCCATCAGCAAGAGCAGGTCAGAACACTTTCCTCAACACACCTCCCTCCTCTTTTGCCCCTTGGAGTCCCCATCACCTCCTTGCCATCTCAACCCTAACAGTAAACAACTGCTGCTGTCTCCTCGAAGAGTGACGCGGAAGATTGCGAAGACGCCTTTCAAGGTCCTGGATGCTCCAGAACTGCAGGATGACTTCTACCTCAACCTGCTTGACTGGTCTTCCCACAACGTTCTGTCGGTGGGACTGGGCTCTGCAGTGTACTTGTGGAGTGCATTCACGTGCCAGGTATGTGGATTGCACACACACACACACACACACATATACACACACACACACACACACACACACACACATGCAGACACACAATACACACATGACCACCCACAAATGCACACATACATAATACACACATACCACAAATGCACACACAGTACATGTACCACAAAATGCATATACCACACACCGTGTAGACACACATGCACACATGTCCACACCGACTTCCTACCATTGACTTGACCTGTAACTACTGGTCAACAGGTCTCCAAGCTGTGTGATCTTCAAGAGGAGAGTGACTCAGTCACCTCAGTGTCTTGGTCGGATAAGGTATGGCTACAATAATGGGGGTTGAGGCCGAGACAATTGACCATTATGCACCTGGCCTACCTCCCTGCAAACAGCACCTCCTTGCAGTTGGCACACAAACAGGTCTGGTTCAAATATGGGATGTGGCTGCAGAGAAGAAGCTAAGGACGATGTCCGGTCACAGTAGCAGAGTCGGTACGGTACCCCCCCCCCCCCCCCCCCCAAGGACACGCCCCTGATGACTTTGCCCCCCCCCCCCCCTCCCTTCTCTGTAGGTGCACTTGCCTGGAACTGGGACACCCTGTGTTCAGGAAGCAGGGACCATACCATTGCCCAGTGGGATCACAGGATGCCAGACGCGCCTACTCGCACCCTCAAGGCCCACACACAAGAAGTGTGTGGACTAAGGTGGTCAACAGACCATCAGCTACTCGCGTCGGGCGGCAATGACAACAAGGTGTGCACACAGTGTGTGTAAGCTTGTTTTGGCAGAGGAGTTTTTCCAGCGTGTTTTGCTTTGATTGCATAGTACTCGCTTCCACCTGCCCCACCTGCCCACTCACTCACTTCTACTGTCTCCATCCTAACAGCTGTACGTGTGGAATCAATCCGCACCAGAGCCAGCACTGTGCTACACGGATCACACAGCTGCAGTGAAGGCCATTGCATGGTCCCCACATCAGGTTTGGTTTATTTTATTTTATGGTACATAGCGTGCAGTGTGTCACTCACTACACAACACTTCTCCCGACCTCTTGCTCGCCTAGCATGGCATACTGGCCTCAGGGGGGGGGAACGGCAGACCGGACCATCCGCTTTTGGAACACCTCCACCAACCAGCCTCTTCAGTCGATGGACACAGGCTCACAAGTGTGCAACCTGGTGTGGTCCAAGAGCACGAATGAGCTGGTCAGCACGCACGGCTACTCCCAGAACCAGATTGTGATCTGGAGGTACCCGTCATTGACACAGGTGGCCAAACTGACTGGCCACACCACAAGAGTATTGTACTTGGTGAGTGTAGGGAAAAAGGGGGGGGGGGGGGGGGGGGGGGGGGGGGGAGGGGAGGAGAATGGTAGAAGAAGAGGGTTGATAGAAGGAGGGGGAAATGGGGAGGGAGATGGTAGGAGAAGGGTGAGTGGATAGGAAGATGAGGGAGAATTGGGGGGTCATTCTTGAACCGTTCCCCTCAGGCAATGTCTCCTGATGGACAAACGATAGTCACAGGGGCAGGGGATGAGACATTACGGTTCTGGAATGTCTTTTACAAATCAAGATCTCACAAGGTAGGTTAGGGAGTGGTGTGTGCAGGACAAGGGAACATGTCAACCAGCTCTCCCTCCACTCATAACAGGAGGCATGCTCTCCTCTTAATATGGCTGTCTACATCCGCTGATCCCTATACATCATTGGGTCTCAGGCCCAGACAGCTTTTATGTTTTTCTTTTTGGTTCAGTTTTGTTTGTATAGTCCTCTGAGCAGAGAACTTTTAGTGTTCAATTTCTCATTTTTGTCCACATTTTTGTCCATTTGGTTGTAGTGTGTATATGTGTGTGTGTGTGTGTGTGTGTTGATATTTATTAGATGTTTATTTACATACATGCAATGTTATGGGTATGTGGAGCACCAACACATTGGGTTTGGTGGTAACTGTTTCAACATACTTCATATAATCTCTCAGTCAAAACAGTCAAATATACTCCAGTTACATAACACAACTATGACACATCACTTAGATCCTAGATTAGCCCAAATTAGCGTTCTCATGTCCGATTCCCTCGCATTCTATTAAATACACATCTTTCTCACCTTCGACATTGTGGACTGTGAAGTTTGCCTGAACGGTGGTGAGGTGCGTTTAGTGTGAGGCAGCTGTGGTATCAGTGGTGTACCTTTGTGATCAGCTGTGCGACATGGATGGCTGTGGAGGTGTGAAGTGTGAGAGGGCCTGTTCTAATGGCTGACTTCCCCTTTGCCAATGCCATAAGGATCACCACCTGGGGAGAGGAAAGAACAGCTGTTCTGAAAAACACTCACTCTTAGCATTTGCTCCACACCATCCCCTCTCCCTTCTCCCCTCCTCCCCCACCTGGTCCTGCAGGTAGTCATCGACACAGCCACCTGATCTCAATGCTTTAACTAGTCCTTTCCCCACGTTCTTGCCTGTTTCTTCACTGGGGACACCTTTAGGAACTTAACGGTTAAGCCGACGGCCATGCCAAAACAACACACCTCTTTCTCCGTTTGCAGATTCCCCAATAACATCCAGTTGTTGTCTCAGCAATTGCACTGCATGAGAGTGTGTCATTGGAGCACAAGATTAGGAAGGATAGGGAGAGAGAGAGAAAAGAGAAAGAGAGAGCGAGGGGAGTGTGTGTGTGTGTGTGTGTGTGTGTGTGTGTGTGTGTACGAGGTATAAGAATGACGAGGCTGAAATGATCCCAGCTCCTCACATGATGCCTGATCCATTTCCGCACGCCTGAGCAGCCGTCTCCTTGACCTCAGTGACCTCTACGGCCACACCTTGCAGCTGCTTCCTTATGTAGCTCTGGGCGGCAGATGCCATCCCCCTGGCCACCTCCAGGGGCAACACCCCCGCAACAAAGCTGTGGATCCTTACTCTGGTGACCGTCCCAGGATCGACCAGCGTCACTGGTGTGAGGTGCTTGACGGGCTGGGTGTCAATGACAACCTCACCCCCTCCCTTGGGGTAGAACCCTCTTGTTATGTATGTTTGTTTTGAGGAGGTAGGGAGGCAAATGTATTGAATTATTAATGACCCATTCATTTTAATGTGGTGTGTGTACATGTGTTTGTGTGGTGTGTATGTGTGTGTGTGTGTGTGTGTGTGTGTGTGTGTGTGTGTGTGTGTGTACATACCTTTTCTTCAGTTGACATTCCACCTGGACTCCAAACTTTGCTGCCATTGGTTGGAACACCTTTGCGGGACAAGCCAGTGAACAGAGCCAAAGGCTGTGTGTTCCCCTACCTCCCTCATATAGTCGATGGGTGGAGCCATGTCAGCATTCGTCCCACCCTTCAATATCACCCTGGATGGCTTGGATGCATACAGTAGGCATGGCAACGCTACCTGCTGCAACAGACACACACTTCTGCATTAGCAACAAAAAAAAAAAACAAAAAAACAAAAAAAGGGGGGGGGGGGGGGGGGGGGGGGGGGGGGGTGAGTATATGGCAATATGACATGATACATGCGTGCATACTGCTTACCCAGCTGTGTGTGTGTCTGCTGTAAATTCCCCTCCAATGAGAGGACCTGGCTCAAAAGTGACTTCTGAGGAACCTGTGTGGTCACCAGACACGCCTAGCTCCACAGAGCTGGCTAACCAGCTGTGGAGGTGGGATTTTTTTTATGTAGTAGCCACTATGAAACAAACACACAGATGCGCACATACACACAATCAGTTTTAAGTATACGTCACAGCTTATATACTCAGTACTTGGATTCCACTGAGATGCTGGGGCGGAGTCCGGGTTTATCTCGGCCCGCGCGAATTTTGGTCACTCTAACTGGCTGGCGGAGTACGCAGCTTGCGGCAATTGTGATCCGCAGAATTTGCCCTCCCTGAATAGACCACATCATTCATTACAACGCCCACGATACGCACTGTGACAAAAACCAAAGCTTCCCGACCGATTCTAGCTCACCCCCTCCATAACGGAGCCGTCAATTTCAAGTGACGATTCATTCGTAGTAGAGACTAAAGAGTGCGGGGTTCCCTCGTCTGGCTTTTGCTCTCTGGGTGCTTTCGAGTGCCTTTTGCGCTTTCCCTCTCCCACTGTGGCCATACCCCAACAAGCGCGCGCCCGCGTTCGTTCCCCACAATTAATTAACGTTTACATATTGCTAATAATTGGTAATAAAGGAGATGCTTTCAGATATTATTCTCTTCTGGTAAGTATCTGTTTTCCTCCCTTCGTTTTTATGTTTTCAACTCCTGACGTGGCGTTCCGTCTCCTCTAGCACATTACTGATTAATGCTGCAGCTGTACTCAACTTTAAACTGTAAGTACGTTCAGAATAACCCTTTCAAATTATACTGATGCAAGCAAATGTTGTCCTGCGATCCTGCACCACATACGCCTGAAACAGTTCCTTTCCCCTCATCACCCATCTTCGACTTTGCCGGTTGCCTTGCAACTAGGCAGCACTTTCCTAAAAAGCCCACTTCTTATACCTTCTTCGTGTAGTTCCCCCACCTGTACTGCACGTGTAATTACGTATCAGCCGACCCAGCAGCATTGAAATCCGCTAAATACATTGAGCTATTCCATTGAAGGCAAAGATGATGTCTAGGGGGTGAGGGATGATGTGAAACAAGCTTGACCTCTGGAAAGGGGTGGGGGGTGAGGTGTTTTAAAATATTTGTGATCTGTTCTGGGGGTTTGGGGAGTCCAATATGTTGTCCTGGGTGGGTTTAGGTTAGTGTTCAGAGGAGGGCCGGGTATGTGAGGGGGGTGGGGCCGAGTACGTGAGGGGGGGGGGGGGGGGGGGGGGGGCCGGGTACGTAATTATTGTCATCCACAGGGAACAGCCCATTAGTCTTGTGGACTGGATCCAAGTACATCCGGCTTGCAAGACTACAAGTATATGATTTGGTATTTGTTGTTGTTACAGCACGAAGGCACAGACAGACACATTTGAAGACAACAGCCAACATGTCACAGCTGGAGACAAGATACGGGAATTTCTCAACAGCTTGAGATACTTCAGAATCTTCATTGCCTTGTGGAACCTGTTTGTCATCGCTTGCATGTTCATGTGAGTTCAATTCCTCTTCTCCCCACACCACTCCATTGCTCCTCCTCCCCCTCCCCACACCACTCCATTGCTCCTCCTCCCCCTCCCCAACACCACTCCATTGCCCCACTTCTCTTCATTCTCCCTTTATATGATATCAGCAACACTGACAGGTATGCTCTCTCCACAATGCCTTTCATAGACTGTTTGGGTCCTGAAGCCAGCAGTTGCTTGACAACAGACATGTGTTACATCATAATATTTGCACAACTGATAATTCCTTGCATCTCAGCGTTTAATCTTTTTGTGTCATCATTTATAATTGCAGTGTGAATACAAAAAAAATAAAAAAAAATTGAGCTAGTGATGGCTGATAACGCCTACAATGAAGTTGCTACTGTTTAGCTGTGATGCAATCAATCACCACACACATGGGAAATGAATGCATCCCTCCCTGACACACAAATGATTTCTGAACAATGATTTTGTTAGGATCTGGCGTTGTAGCGAGGATTAGAGTAACTGGATGTAGGGTCCACAAACAATGGGTTGCTTCCACTCTGGATGTGGGGGAGGGGTACATAGTTACCATGACAATAAAAGGTGTATACCTTACCCTATTCGTCTCTTCCCTAAGGCTCTTTTCCCACTGCTTGTATTCAAGGAACTCCTAGAAAACAAGAAGACACATGTAGGTATAAGTGGGCCCTCCCTCTTTCTCACCGTCCCACTGAAAGCCTCACTTACACCACAAATGTCACACTTACACCATACTTAACACTACACGTATGCTCCACTTATATCACTTTCAATGCTAAAATGACCCGGCAGTTAACAACCGCAGTTACGCAATGCTTACACCCAGCTGGCTGCAGGCTTTCCACAGGATGAGGGCAATGACAAACCACGACAATGATCCCTAGCACAATGCCCACCGGGATGGGCCAACACCTGGCTAGGATTACAGTCACCTGTAGAGGTTCAAAAACAAAACAACACAATTCTTTTAAAATACGGGTGGTGCTTCCCACTTCCCCTCTTCCTCTCCGCCCCTCTCTTTTCCTCCCCTCGCCTCTTCCTCCTCTTCCGCCCCTCTCCTCTTCCCATCTCTCCTCCTCTCCTCTTCTCCCTCATCTTCCCTCCTTCCCGTCCTCTCGCCCTCCCCTCCTCTTCCATCTCCCCTTCCTCTTTCTCCCCCTCTCCTCTTCCTCCTCCTCTTCCCTACTCCTCCTTTCCGTTCCTCCTCCCTTCCGCTTCCCGTCCTCTCCCCTTCCTCTTCCCCTCCTCCCCTCCTCTTCCCATCTCTCTCTCTCCCTTCCCGTCCCCTCTTCCCCTCCTCCTCCCCATCCTCTTCTCCTTCCTCTCTCCTGCTTCCCCTCCCTCCTCTTCCCCTCCCCTCATCTGTCCCTCCCCTCATCTGTCCCCTCCCCTCCTCTTCCCTCCAACATGACAAATACAAACCACCCACCATTGCCACGCAGTGTGGCATAGTTCTTCTGTGTGGTGTCGAGGACAACATAACATTTCCCTCCATCCAGTGACATAGCGATCCAGCTCGTAGATGACCTCACAGCTCTGGGAGGTAATGGAGCAGGTACGGAACACTGGCAAGGGAAGTAATGGAGAGGGGATATGAGTCACACCCTTCAGACCTTTAAAAGTAGAGCACATTTGAGTAAGTACTTTAAAGTGACAATACACATACTGCAAAAAGAAAATACCTTACAAATGGTACCCTTTACAAGCAGTACATGTATACTATTACAAGGTCAGTACATATAATAATGTAGCTGCCCACCCATAGTAGTTACCCATAGCAACCATGCCCCCATAGTTCCCTCATACGCACCCACCCCACCAATTACCCATAGTTCCATCATAGCAACCATTGCCCCCCCCCTCCTACCCATAGTTCCATCATAGCAACCATGCCCCCCCCTCCTACCCATAGTTCCATCATAGCACCATCCCCCCCCCCCTCACTACCCATAGTTCCATCATAACAACCATGCCCCCCCTCCTACCCATAGTTCCATCATAGCAACCATGCCCCCCCCCCTCCTACCCATAGTTCCATCATAGCAAACCATGCCCCCCCCCCCCCTCCTACCCATAGTTCCATCATAGCAACCATGCCCCCCCCCTCCTACCCATAGTTCCATCATAGCCAGGCACTGAGGTACGGTTCTGTACGTAGGTGATGTTGGCACATCGGGTACCGCACGTTCCAGTGATGTGGCACTCCACACAGCTCAGTAATGTTGCTGCAAGCTCCAGTGCAGGTCTGCCACAGCGGAACACACAAACACACAACACACACACACACACACACACACACACACACACACACACCACATGCACAACACACACACATGCACACACACACACACACACACACACACCACACATGCAAAAAGGTCAATATGACTGTACTGTTGACCAAAAATAGATAGGTTGGGTCCCTTCCACAAGGGTGCTTCAGTGTGTACCCTGTTACAAAACACTCCATTCCCACTGGCACCAAACACTCCACTCCCCACCCTCCCCACTCCCACTTCAACACAACGTACCTTGCACTCCTCGCAGTAGGTTCCTATGCGAGCTGTGGCATTGCTGCATATGCAAATGCCACAGAGACACTGACCTGCATTCGAACACACACTCTGAGGAGGGGGGAGGGTAGAAAGCATAAACAGTGACCACTCCCCCACGAGCTTTGAAAGCCATGCCCACACCTTCGCTCCCGGCTCGACACATTGTAGCTGGGAGGTGGGGCAACCACAGGAGTATCCTGTGTAACCTTGGTTACAAGAGCAGCTGTCACAGAAGCAGTCTCCATTGCCTAGGAGAGAAGAAGTGGTGAATCCTGGATTTAATCTCACGGTGTGTGATTCAATGTACTGTTTGCATGGGTTCATCACACACACACACACACACACACACACACACTAAACACACATCCGCACACACACATACACATACATCCACACACACATACACACACACACATACACACACACACACACTAAACACACATCCGCACACACACATACACATACATCCACACACACATACACACACATCCGCACACACACACATACACATACATCCACACACACATCCGCACACACACATACACATACATCCACACACACATACACACACATCCGCACACACACACATACACATACATCCACACACAACATACACACACATCCGCACACACACACATACACATACATCCACACACACATACACACACATCCGCACACACACACATACACATACATCCACACACACATACACACACATCCGCACACACACACATACACATACATCCACACACACATACACACACATACACACACATATATGCACACACATACACACAAAAGTAGGCAAGCTTACCCGAGCAGATGGCTAGCTGGCCTTTGCTGTTGTACCCCATGGGACACTTTGTTCCTATCACACTGCAGAACTGGCCGCCATATTGTACCCCGCCCACCTAGCGGTCAAGGTCAGGCACACTTTAACGTATACACACATCCATTTAAATACATATCCACGCACATGCACACATAACACCACATCCACTGACATACACATGTACACACATGCACATCACTGATACACACTCACACACATCACACCCACACACATGCACATCCCACACACATCACACCCACACACATCACACACATCACACCCACACACATCCCACACACATCACACCCACACACATGCACATCCCACACATCACCACCCACACACATCACACCCACCACATCCCACACAACATCACATCCCACAAGTCATGAACATGCTTGCAGACGTACACACATGCATGCTTTTAAAATAAACTCACAGAATCACAGACCACCACTTGCCACACACACAACTGCCTCGTCCATTGCACATCTCAGTGGTAGTATCAGGTCTGGATGGAAATGACACAATATAACATCCATAGCCACATGGGTTAGACCAGAGGACATGGCACATGGGTGAGACCAGAGGACATGGCCACATGGGTGAGACCAGAGGACATAGCCACATGGATTAGACCAGAGGACATAGCCACATGGGTTAGACCAGAGGACATAGCCACATGGGTGAGACCAGAGGACATGGCCACATGGGTGAGACCAGAGGACACAGCCACATGGGTGAGACCAGAGGACATAGCCACATGGGTTAGACCAGAGGACACAGCCACATGGGTTAGACCAGAGGACACAGCCACATGGGTTAGACCAGAGGACATAGCCACATGGATTAGACCAGAGGACATAGCCACATGGGTTAGACAGAGGACATAGCCACATGGGTGAGACCAGAGGACATAGGCCACATGGGTGAGACCAGAGGACATAGCCACATGGGTGAGACCAGAGGACATAGCCACATGGGTTAGACCAGAGGACATAGCCACATGGGTGAGACCAGAGGACATAGCCACATGGGTGAGACCAGAGGACATGGCACATGGGTGAGACCAGAGGACATGGCCACATGGGTGAGACCAGAGGACATGGCCACATGGGTGAGACCAGAGGACATAGCCCCGCCCACATGGGTGAGACCAGAGGACATAGCCACATGGGTTAGACCAGAGGGTTAGACCAGAGGACATAGCCACATGGGTTAGACCAGAGGGTTAGACCAGAGGACATAGCCACATGGGTGAGACCAGAGGACATAGCCACATGGGTTAGACCAGAGGGTTAGACCAGAGGACATAGCCACATGGGTTAGACCAGAGGACATGGCCACATGGGTTAGACCAGAGGACACAGCAACATGGGTTAGACCAGAGGACATAGCCACATGGGTTAGACCAGAGGACATGGCCACATGGGTGAGACCAGAGGACACAGCCCATGGGTGAGACCAGAGGACATAGCCACATGGGTTAGACCAGAGGACCATAGCCACATGGGTTAGACCAGAGGACATGGCCACATGGGTGAGACCAGAGGACATAGCCACATGGGTTAGACCAGAGGACATAGCCACATGGGTTAGACCAGAGGACATAGCCACATGGGTTAGACCAGAGGACATAGCCACATGGGTTAGACCAGAGGACATAGCCACATGGGTTAGACCAGAGGACATAGCCACATGGGTTACATAGCCACATAGCCAAAGTTTACAGTAGTCTCAATCCAAACCACATCCCTCCCCCCCCCCCTCACCCACCTATGTGGAAGCACACCCTCCCCATCCCCTCACCCATATGGAAGCACACCCTCCCCATCCCCTCACCCATATGGAAGCACACCCTCCCCATCCCCTCACCCATGTGGAAGCACACCCTCCCCATCCCCTCACCCATGTGGAAGCACACCCTCCCCATCCCCTCACCCATGTGGAAGCACACCCTCCCCATCCCCTCACCCATATGGAAGCACACCCTCCCCATCCCCTCACCCATATGGAAGCACACCCTCCCCATCCCCTCACCCATATGGAAGCACACCCTCCCCATCCCCTCACCCATATGGAAGCACACCCTCCCCCTCACCCCACCCATGTGGAAGCACACCCTCCCCCATCCCCTCACCCACCTGCACAGACTGATGGCTTGTGGATCTGTGTTGCAGTTGCATGTCGGTCCATTCCTGCACCATGTGTGACCATCATCAAATATTTGCCCCACACACACCATCACACCATCACACACACACCATCACACACACACACACCACACACACCACACCACACACACACACCCACACACACACACACACACACACACACACCCACACACACACACACACACACACACACACACACACACACCACACACATGTGCAGGGTCATTCCAAAAACAACTACCCCTTTTGTTTCAAATCTTCATGCCTTTCCTCACAGTTGTTCTCCTCCAGGAAATAGACAATTTCACTGGGCTTGTTTTGAATGACTACTGCTTGCCCTAGGGTGGGTGTCATTGGGACATACCCTTCGTTGTATTAATGTGCTATATTTGTCACAAGGGTGTGTGGTTATTCTTTAATTTATCTTAAAGTTGGACAAAATTATCCAACCATTTTTAATACTAGATAGTTGCCCACAACAACAACTTTGAGGGAAATGATCAGGTGGCCTGATTTAAAGGCAGGTAGCCATTTTGAAATGGTCAAATCAGAAACATCCCGCATAAGAGAAAGCCACACAGTTTAGACAAAATGTGTCTTTGTGTAAGCTTTGTGGTTGTTTCTTATGAAGCAAAACGTGAAACAGTTAACACCGGATCCGTGAGAACAGGACATTTTTTTGTCGAACCCTCCATTCAGAAAATTAGTCGGAAAAATGTTTCTCGCTACAAGAGTGGCATTTTTGGATAGCCCAACCATCGCTGAAATTGTTTATGTCATTTTTAATCTTGTAGCAAGATTGATGCTGGATCTGTATGCATTGTAAGAGACGCGATTCGCAATTTCTCGGTCATCGCGGGGACGTAAGTACACTTTTTTCTCAAGCCCTATTCACAAGTTTTATTGTGCTTTCACATGCTTAGTTTGTTTACCAATAGAGATCATAGCGAATAACGTTTCATTAATCCGCTTAGATTTTGTACAAAACGTTAAGCCAACTTGCCTTGGTAAGTCCCCAGACCCATGGAAAGTGACGTAATTCGTTATTTAGCCATTGGTGGACGAGTCGAGTGTAAAATGTTGCCATCATGTGCTGAGAAGCACACGCGTTGCACTAAGTGTTGTCTATACAAACCCCACCAACCTCCAGGTCGTCCAAGGAAGGATAGATCGTTACCAGATACACCCGTACGAGCTAGTAAGGCGCATCACAGAGTACATGAAAACTTTACAAAATTGATACGTTTTGTGCAGGATTAACATCAGAAAAGCCGTTGACAAGAGAGAGAGAGAGAGAGAGAGAGAGAGAGAGAGAGAGAGAGAGAGAGGAGAGAGAGAGAGAGAGAGAGAGAGAGAGAGAGAGAGAGGCGAGAGAGAGAGAGAGAGAGGAAGAGAGAGTGA
>JABACO010000011.1:904106-959695 GCA_013339895.1 Ephydatia muelleri | reverse complement strand
CCCCTCCTCCTCCTCCCCTCCTCCTCCCCCCTCCTCCTCCTCCTCCCCTCCTCCTCCTCCTCCTCCCCTCCTCCCCCCCCTCCCTCCCTCCTCCTCCTCCTCCCCTCCCTCCTCCTCCCCTCCCTCCTCCTCCTCCCCTCCTCCTCCCCTCCTCCTCCTCCTCCTCCTCCTCCTCCTCCTCCTCCTCCTCCTCTCCTCCTCCTCCTCTCCTCCTCCTCTCCTCCCTCTCCCAGGGACTCCATCCATGACCTACACTAGGAACATCAGCTGTTGCTCCAACTGCAGCTGGTCTGTTTGTGCTCAACCCCCATGACACGCAGCCAGTCGTCAGCACAGCATCACAAGCGCTTTTTCAGACAAGCTCAATTGGTACATTGACACATCTTCGTCCCATGCCAGAGCTGTGCTCTTAATACTGTCCCATAGTGTGTTGGCTTGCCACTACATCGAGTCCCCCCACACTGACCCTCGCTGCAAGGCATGGTACGACGGTGGTACCTCCATTCAGTGTCAGCATATGGTAAAGCTGAGGCCCTCATGTTGTGCATGGATCATTCCGGCTCACCTGCCCCCCCCCCCCCCCCCCCCATCCCCCTCTCCAGCTGCCTGTGCCTACAGTGCTGTGTCACTGCAGTGGTCTCCCTTGTCATCAACGTGAGCTACTCAAACGAAACGTCAACGTTTTACACCAGCTTTGTCCTCTTGGAGTACCGAAGCGATGTCACCTCTTATGACCGCACCCTGATTTTGGACAAGGCAGAATGCTGGAGGCAGTACAATGTGTCAGTCGCCTACCAATCTCCTACAGATCAGGCCTTGTTTAGTCGTGCCATTACCTTGGATAATTCAGAGCTAAGTATGTCCGATTGGTGCAATCTCGATTACCCACATAATCACTGTTCAAAATCCATCTCTATTTGTGCTGGTTTGACTTGATTGGGGGGGGTGGGGGGAAAAAAAAAAAGTTGATCTGCTTGTGATGGAAGGTGTGGCTCTGAGTTCCTCATCAGTGGCAGTACAGCTGAAGCCACAGGGGGCTGTGGATTGCCTCTTCCGCACCAAGATGGGTACATTCCAACTCAGCTACTATCAACTTGCGACAATCAGTCAGGGTTTTGGTCGGCAAGCCAACTTATCCTCGTCGTACCTTGTGCTAGAGGGTCTGACAGGCAATGCCTCTGTATCTGTCAACTTGAATGTGACGATAGGGAAGAGGACCAGACTCCTCGGCCTTGTGCTCCAATTGGAACCTTCCGCTGTTATCGTGACATCGCCTACGTCAGGTGAGAGCAAGATGCCATTTTTGATGTGAGGAATGTCAATGCGAGGTTTGCTTTATGCAGATTTGGAGGTGACCAGCTTAACCGAAAAGGGAATGATTATAGGCATGTCCCATGTTAGCCGGACTTGAAATTAGGTTACTGTGTTGCTCCTTTGCAATAGGAATTGTCACAGGAGTCTGTGTGATCGTGGCAGTGGTGGTTGTAGGAGTGGTCTTGTTTGTGTGCATGTATCTGGCAAGAAGGTGAGCGGTTTCAATTTCAATTTGTGCATAAAGTTCAAGGCCCCTTCCACCTGTATGTCTCTACTACCCAAGATACTTGAAGTCAAGGAGCAGACAACAGCAGCGAGATGAGGAAGTGCAGATCATTGCAGTAAGCTGGGGGGCCACCACTAGGATGCCTCAATACCATACCATCCTCCACAAATAGCATGTTCACCATGTGCAACATGCATGTGTTCTAGTTTGTTAGTGTAATTCTCCAGTGCTCCAGTGCTGATATTCCATCCTGTGGTATAGCCGTATGCAACTGCTCTTACTACTGATCAGTTCTGGCCCATTCCGAAGCTCATTCAGCTTCTTTCTAATTAAGTAGTACTGTTGAAACATAAGTGTAGCAGTGCCAACTGGTGACTTGCTCTCAAGTGATCGTTACTATGTTGTGGAAGGGGGCACATTCCTATAAGTGATATTTCTAGTAATGTGATCACTCTAAGTTCATTGTTGTGTATTAATGTAAAGCTGTTCCTGGAGTCGAATTGATTGTTACAATCCTTTAGCAAAAGCTCAATCCAGCTTTATTCCTATTGTAGAATGTATGCCTGACATGTGTGTGTGTGTGTGTGTGTGTGTGTGTGTGTGTGTGTGTGTGTGTGTGTGCATGTGTGTGTGCATGTGTATATGTGTGCGTGCATGTTTATGTGTGTGCATGTGTATGCGTGTGTGCGTATATGTGTGTATGCACGTGCATGTGTGTGTGCACACCATGTTTTGTTTAGCGTTTCTTGTCAGCTGAGTACTCAGGATGCTGTATGTGTTTGTATGTCATAACTCTAGATGGTTCAATTGTACATAACTATAGGGAGCCACACGATTGCAGGTCCATGTGTTCACTTCATCTACTTGATACACATTCACTCTATACAATACACACACACAACACACACACACTATATATACACAACCATGCATACAAATATGCACACACACACATACACACACACACCATACACACACACCACACACACACACACGCCATACACACACACACACACACACAACACCACACACACACACACGCCATACACACACACCACACACACACACATGCCATATATACACACACACACACAACACACCATACACACATGCACGCACCATACACACACCACACACACACACACACACACACACACACAGCAAGCTGTCCTGCAACCTCAACAGCATCCCGAGATGACCAATCTAGTTGACACAGAGTGCCATTCCATTGCCAGCACGGAGGCCACAAACCTTGACCGAATCGCAGCCTATATCAGAGATGTGGACACATACGGCAAAAGTGCTCCAGATGGAGACGTGGACAACAGCATGATGGAGGATCCTCTGGTCCCTGGATGTGACGATCTACAGTCAGTGACAGACGACAGAGATGTGGGGGTGGGACTAAATAGAGCTGGGAGTGTGCTCTCCAGCCAACCCTGTGATGCACTGGAGTTGGAGTCCCTCACTCCTGAACCTGACAATGATTACATCACACTGCACTCGCAAACGGAAACAAGACACCTGCTTGACGATTCACCACCAGCTCCTAGGATTAAGACAAAGCTCAAAACGAAGAAAACAAAAGCACCAGGGACACACAGTACCGAACTAATAGGTAGGGGCAACAAGGCTAAGATAGAAATGCAAGGCAGTTTAATGAAGTCACAACACCCAGGTCGTGCAGGAAGCAAACCCCGACAAATGGATGCCACAGCGCAGCATCCTCAGACACACAGACCCTGCAAAGTGGACGTCGAACCCCCCCAGGAAGGTGGCTTAGGTAGAAACACCCTCGATCCAGACCAGCGATCATTCGTTGACGTGTCGTTGAGCAGCGACGACAAACACAGTGGATGCATGCAACTCTACTCAGAGAAGGAACGTCTCCTCCGTGGTGCCTCTCAGGGTTACGTCCCCAACCCTTCCCAGCCCTATCGTGAGCCAGGAACTGATGTTCCTGGCTCAAGGATGGGTCATGCCAGACCTGGGGACCCAACTGCTAATGCGGATTACAATAGACCTGTGAATCAACTGACCAGGAGGAGTGATCTGCTTGGGCAAATGGACTCTCAAAAGCACATCAGGGAGACGTACGGAGCACAGCCTCATGACACGGGACAACCTCGAGGGACGACGTGCCACAGAGACGCACTCCCGGCAGACGGGTGCGTTGCCAGCCAGTGGAGGACAGGGGATTACAGCGACCACCTCGCGAGCACAGCCCCTTGCAGTCACGTTAACGGCTTCGATTCGACCGTGTCTCTGCGAGGACCCTATTGCAGCTGCAACTCCTCATCTTCGTCCTCCTCCCGTCACTACCACATTGACAAGCATCACGCGAACCCTAGATGGCTGCCAAATAACCAGTCCTTTTTACTACAAGAGGAGTACCTTCCCAGCCAGCCCAGAAATATGGCGCTACCCAACGGGTCTTATCCAGCAGGTAGCAGCTCGTCCAATCGTCACTGCTCTCCAGGAAACCCTGACACTAGATGCTACCACGTTACCCAAGCATGCTACGGTGATGCAGGACGTCTTACCAGTGCCTATCCTCAAGCCACTGCAGGTCACCATCTCGGCCCTCCTGAAGCGGTGGGCCCCCCCGGGGGGTGTACGGCGGGGTGCCAGGGTGGCAATCAGCACAACTGCAGTAGACAACACCAGCCATTGTGGGAAGCAGAGAACACTGGCCATCATAGCCCTACATGCTACTGCGCATGTCGCGCTAGAGCGATGGTCCCAAAAGACAGCATGGAATCGTCGTGTGGTCACATGACATCTCATAGTGGTCACATGACTTCTCATAGTGGTCACATGACATCTCGTGGGCATGTGATGCCCAATCCTGATGACATTAGTCGTGTGGAGTTGAGACAGTACCAACACCAGCATCATGCTACAAACTGCAACCAACTGTGTAGCCATCAGACTGACATGTCCTCCCAACACCCAAACCATCCGCGAGCTAACACTCCAACTGCAATCAGACACCAGCCTGAGATTGTCACTCCTCCTGGGCCTAGTCACCACCCAGTACAGCAGCTACAACAGGCTGAAGATCTGAGCCGTGTTGCTGTTTTCATCCCAAAGTCGCCCAAATACCCGTACCCCATGGGACCATCACCCCTTCCACCATCAGCACACCCTGCTGTACCAACCCTTCAGAACAACAAAGATAAGCTTGATGGCTATGTAGGGGTTGCAGTACTTTCAAATCCCAATGCTAACCTGCCAAATTATGTAACACTGCCATCTAGCGGTCATGCAAACACCACCTCCCATGTACGTCGGGACATAGGGCCTTCTTCTGAACACATCAAGCCTATATCTACACAAGATGTATACACCAATTCGGAAAGAACTCAATGTTTATACGAAGGTGAAGGCGAAGAAATTTCTCATTTGATTCCTAGCAACAGTTCTTCCAATTATCCTGCACATAATTCGGTTAACATGGCTAAACAGCCATGCATTCCCAGTCTGCTGAGACAGATAAATAACTAGTTATGTTTTGTGTATGTTTTTGTTTGTTTTATGTGGCATACCATGATATTGCGTCATTTGCGCGTTACCACGACAACTAGCGTCAATATGGCGACAACGAAAGATAAAAAAGAAAAGGAGCCAACGAACATAGTCCATCAGAATGCAATCTTCTGTGAAACAGTTCGCAAGGAGCAAAGACATCAGAAACTTTACACAAACTATGGGCTAAATCCATACAAGAAGGGTAAACAAATTTATATATAATAATATGTTTAGTATTTCCTCGCTTTCCAATTTTACCCCCTTTTCTACAGTACACGCTGTTACGGGCAAGCCCCACTCACTACACGACTCTGGCGACGGCAAGGAAGATGGTACGTACTGAGAACAAACGTATTTATCATAAATCACGGTTTTCAATGCTTGCAGAACTTTTCCAGCTCACATACAAAAAGGCACAACAAGTACCACAAGATAAATTTGAGTATCCGGTTACAGAAGCGCAGGAGATCGGATGGTTTTCCGCATCGCTAGTGGACCAACAAAGGAACGACCCTCGGCTTCATCACCCCAAGAATCATTCGGAAATTACAAAGTTTATGGACGCGTACTGGAGACAGAAGGAACAAGAAAAGCTCCAGGAGTGAACGCCCATGTTACACACAAGACAACCGAGTTACAGTCGTACTGCTCTAGACAGAAGATCAATAAATACTGTTGTATCTCTTAAGTTACTTTTCTCCTTTTTATCTGCTGTCTCTTTGCCTTGCCAGGTCTTTTCTTTCCATTTTTCAGGTTCTTATTTGATTTGCTGTGCACAGCCGAATTGAAAGATCTCATGTCGGCACTTGACTCTGCAGTGTTGCTTTTGGCCCATCTCTTCTTTCCTCCATACCCATATTTCTGGTCCTAAAATTAAACCACAACACAGGTTTAAGACGGAATTCGGTTCTCCCCCCCCCTTCCAAAATCACCCCATAGAGATACAAAGTTGTACAGCTCTCACCTTCATCTCTCTCTTCATAGACTTCACTGGAGCCTTTCTCTTTGCTACCTCAGTTGACACAGGAAAATCATCATCCCCTTCCCCAGACATGAAGTCTGGCTTTTGTCCTTTACCTTGAGAGGGAGATTTTATCATGCTATATGAGGCAGAAGCCTACCTCCGCCCCTTTACGATAGCGCCCAAACACACACATGAATTATGCCTTCAAAGCTGACAAACTATAGCTTCCAGAGAGTCCCCAGCAACATGATCTAAACCAAACCTGCCTTTAATTTTACAAGAGGGTTTGGGAAGCACATAGAAGTAGATACACAACAATCTCTCATCCCTCCCCCCCAGCAAAAAAGGACAACACATAATGCAGTCAAAGTATACATAGCCTTAACACATAGCAGTGATAGCACTGAACGAATGACCCCTAAGACATTGCTGCATCCCACCTTAACCAAGCACATTAAATCCTCTAAGTCTTTGATTATAAATATATGCTGACCCTTTTTATACTTCTTCAATGAATCCATGGTTGTCTTTTTCTCCAGTCTTCTCTTCTCCAAAACCTCTTTCTGAACCTGAGGACAAATACACACCATCACTCATAATGCCCATTACTGACACCATGTTCATACCTTTTTGCCATACTTCTTTAGTTCACGCGTCTTTCTTGCCTTCTCCCTGTTTTCAGTGATCTTCTTGCGACTCAAAAGATCCTCACGCACCTTGAAGAGCCCAATAAGAGGTCTCTCTAAACAAGGTTCCACCCCAACCAATTCCCTTACCTTTCTCATGTGATCATCCCCTTTGACCATTTCAGCGAAGTAGTCATCTGGTCTCTCCGTTGGAACACCAAGCTCCTCAAGCTTACCGAGTCCAATAACAGTCGCAGCCCTGGCCTGATGGTAGCTATGACAACAGCAGTGGGATAGATGAAAATATTTAATATGTACTTTAATATTCGTGTGGGCCCAAGGTACAGGTACATTTAGCAGATCTGGATCTAAAAATGCATGCTTAGTTTAAGATTATGTTGGCTTTCCAACATTTTGCGCAGCTACTCCAAAACTTGTTTAAGTACAAGAGAAATGCTGAGAAATAGATTGATAATTTCAATGTGCCTACGATAGCAGAAACATACTGTACAGAATGACTTAGTTTATTTTGCAGATTTCAATCTCATCCTCCCAGTTTGCACAATTACCATCAGCCAAAGTTTATTCACAGTTCATAGCAGTAGTAGTCGTATTCAAAGGGATACTTTTCCCCTCACAAGGAGGTACTTTATATATTCAAGACCCAATTCCCTACAGATGCATTTGACCCAGCTTGGGATGGCATAGAGAAGTTCACCATTACTGTAATCTACAGGATCATGATCATGAGGACTTTAAGTACCACCTCAATGGCACACAACTCATTTAAGACGCTTATTATATTGATGCTTGTCATCTCAATGTCTGGCTTCAAGAACTTACAAATGCATCTCCCTTTGGAAGTCGTCATCAGGGTCAATAAGCGCATGTTCAGACTGCTCGTTCCCCGGTCCCGTGACGACAGCACTAGCAGTGTTGGGAGGGGCAACCACGTCCATGTACTCAAGCCAGTCAAATTGGCCGCGAAACGCGCCCAGCTTCTCTTTAAGCGCGGACTATTTAGAGAAGGTCTGACGTAAGCATGTGAAGCAGCATAACGAGAAACAAAATTCTGACGTACCACATTGTTCGTGTAGGTCTTTGGAGGCCGTACTTTAGTCACAAGGCCTGCCTGAATAGTCCCTTTGGCAAATTCTTCTTGGAGCTGTGTAACAATATATTGAATCCTTTTTACATGAAAGAAAAGTAAAAAACCTCTTCATCCGAACTCAGGTTTTCAGATACACTCTCTTCGTCTGTACCACTCATCCCTCACATGTGACGTCTTGATATTTCCGTAATCTCTCCGTCTTTGCCGCTGTTATAGCCGTTGATAAGGCCGCACGTGACCCTATATAAAAGTTGAAGTTATGACGACCAATACGCAAAGACGCTATTTCGCCTGGAGCCCGAATAATTCTTAACCGAAGGCTATATCAACAATATGGCCAACATAGACCGAGACTATAGAGAGCGCCTTCTAAGCACCCTCGACCAGGTGAGAACAGTCGATAAAAGTGCAATAGCTTTTTAGAAAGTTATTGGTCCGAGCACTGGTGCAACAGATGGAGAATTAAGCATTTCATGCTCGTTCAAAATATTTATGTTTGAACTGAGCGTTTTGGTCGCTGTTTTAGTCTCCAACATCCTCTCCGTCGAAATCACCATGCGACGGATCAGGTTACATTTTCAAATCTCCGAACCCGTCTCGTGAGAACTATTATGATCGGTAAGCGCTGGCGGGCGCTGTTAGTGGGATTTTGTGGTACCTGTTCGATTGATACGTACCGGCGTGGTTCATTCTGTTTGTGTTTGTGTGTTTGCGTGTTCACACATCCGTCTGTCCGTGTGTGTCATGGATACGCGTGCGCAGTTATATACCAAGCAGAGCGGCATCTAGCTCAGCGAGGAAATGTTTGTTCGAAACTCCACTCAGAGCGACCTCAAAGAAGGACAAGTAAGTGAACATCGAGATTACGTGCTGTTATTGGTACAAGTACTTTGATGAATTGACAACATAAAGCTCTTTATTATGTGTATGTGTACACGTATTCATTGCTTTACAGGGATCAAACTGTAGAACCTCCAAAAGGTGTGAAACCCGGTTGTTTGAATACACTAATTTGTTTTATATGACGTTTTTATCTACTCCAAACAGCCGAGGCCCTCACTCAAAAGTCAGCCTTACAGAACGAGCTCCTCGGAGAAAGCATCACAGAAGTGCCTGTATGTGTGCATATGTTTGCGGCATGCACACGCTCTCTTTGTGTGTGTGTGTGTGTGTGTGTGTGTGTGTGTGTGTGTGTGTGTGTGTTGTGTGTGTGTGTCGCGATGCATGCGTTGTACCTATGCATGCGTGAGCACACCTCATTGCATGCCATTACTCCCTTTTGGGTTGTGAAAGCCAAACACTCTTGTCCTACGAAACAGGACCCTCAAACTATGGAGAGGGGAGGGCCTCTTGCAGTCATATCCCCTTCCAAAAGCAACATGCTTAAGGTGAGGGACACACACAACACAAGAACACATCACACACACACACACACACACACACACACACACACTCACCTATACAGTGCAATCCTTGCTTGAAACATGTGTGTGTACTTTCCACCCGATTCTCCATTGCAGTTCCAGTCCTCACCACAGAGGTTAGACCCTCACGCTCCCTATGCTGTTTCTCCCATCAGCAAGAGCAGGTCAGAACACTTTCCTCAACACACCTCCCTCCTCTTTTGCCCCTTGGAGTCCCCATCACCTCCTTGCCATCTCAACCCTAACAGTAAACAACTGCTGCTGTCTCCTCGAAGAGTGACGCGGAAGATTGCGAAGACGCCTTTCAAGGTCCTGGATGCTCCAGAACTGCAGGATGACTTCTACCTCAACCTGCTTGACTGGTCTTCCCACAACGTTCTGTCGGTGGGACTGGGCTCTGCAGTGTACTTGTGGAGTGCATTCACGTGCCAGGTATGTGGATTGCACACACACACACACATATACACACACACACACATGCACACACACAATACACACATGACCACCCACAAATGCACACATACATAATACACACATACCACAAATGCACACACAGTACATGTACCACAAAATGCATATACCACACACCGTGTAGACACACATGCACACATGTCCACACCGACTTCCTACCATTGACTTGACCTGTAACTACTGGTCAACAGGTCTCCAAGCTGTGTGATCTTCAAGAGGAGAGTGACTCAGTCACCTCAGTGTCTTGGTCGGATAAGGTATGACTACAATAATGGGGGTTGAGGCCGAGACAATTGACCATTATGCACCTGGCCTACCTCCCTGCAAACAGCACCTCCTTGCAGTTGGCACACAAACAGGTCTGGTTCAAATATGGGATGTGGCTGCAGAGAAGAAGCTAAGGACGATGTCCGGTCACAGTAGCAGAGTCGGTACGGTACCCCCCCCCCAAGGACACGCCCCTGATGACTTTGCCCCCCCCCCCCCCCCCCCTCCCTTCTCTGTAGGTGCACTTGCCTGGAACTGGGACACCCTGTGTTCAGGAAGCAGGGACCATACCATTGCCCAGTGGGATCACAGGATGCCAGACGCGCCTACTCGCACCCTCAAGGCCCACACACAAGAAGTGTGTGGACTAAGGTGGTCAACAGACCATCAGCTACTCGCGTCGGGCGGCAATGACAACAAGGTGTGCACACAGTGTGTGTAAGCTTGTTTTGGCAGAGGAGTTTTTCCAGCGTGTTTTGCTTTTGATTGCATAGTACTCTCGCTTCCACCTGCCCCACCTGCCCACTCACTCACTTCTACTGTCTCCATCCTAACAGCTGTACGTGTGGAATCAATCCGCACCAGAGCCAGCACTGTGCTACACGGATCACACAGCTGCAGTGAAGGCCATTGCATGGTCCCCACATCAGGTTTGGTTTATTTTATTTTATGGCACATAGCGTGCAGTGTGTCACTCACTACACAACACTTCTCCCGACCTCTTGCTCGCCTAGCATGGCATACTGGCCTCAGGGGGGGAACGGGCAGAACCGGACCATCCGCTTTTGGAACACCTCCACCAACCAGCCTCTTCAGTCGATGGACACAGGCTCACAAGTGTGCAAACTGGTGTGGTCCAAGAGCACGAATGAGCTGGTCAGCACGCACGGCTACTCCCAGAACCAATTGTGATCTGGATGGTAACCCGTCATTGACACAGGTGGCCAAACTGACTGGCCACACCACAAGAGTATTGTACTTGGTGAGTGTAGGGAAAAAGGGGGGGGGGGGGGGGGGGGGGGGGAGGAGAATGGTAGAAGAAGAGGGATTGCTAGATAAGAGGGGGAAATGGGGAGGGAGATGGTAGGAGAAGGGTGAGTGGATAGAAGATGAGGGAGAATGGGGGTCATTCTTGAACCGTTTCCCCTCAGGCAATGTCTCCTGATGGACAAACGATAGTCACAGGGCAGGGGATGATACATTACGGGTTCTGGAAGTCTTTTACAATCAAGATCTCACCAGGTAGGTTAGGGCGTGGTGTGTGCAGGACAAGGGAACATGTCAACCAGCTCTCCCTCCACTCATAACAGGAGGCATGCTCTCCTCTTAATATGGCTGTCTACATCCGCTGATCCCTATACATCATTGGGTCTCAGGCCCAGACAGCTTTTTATGTTTTTCTTTTGGTTCAGTTTGTTTGTATAGTCCTCTGAGCAGAGAACTTTTAGTGTTCAATTTCTCATTTTTGTCCACATTTTTGTCCATTTGGTTGTAGTGTGTATATGTGTGTGTGTGTGTGTGTGTGTGTTGATATTTTATTAGATGTTTATTTACATACATGCAATGTTATGGGTATGTGGAGCACCAACACATTGGGTTTGGTGGTAACTGTTTCAACATACTTCATATAATCTCTCAGTCAAAACAGTCAAATATACTCCAGTTACATAACACAACTATGACACATCACTTAGATCCTAGATTAGCCCAAATTAGCGTTCTCATGTCTGATTCCCTCGCATTCTATTAAATACACATCTTTCTCACCTTCGACATTGTGGACTGTGAAGTTTGCCTGAACGGTGGTGAGGTGCGTTTAGTGTGAGGCAGCTGTGGTATCAGTGGTGTACCTTTGTGATCAGCTGTGCGACATGGATGGCTGTGGAGGTGTGAAGTGTGAGAGGGCCTGTTCTAATGGCTGACTTCCCCTTTGCCAATGCCATAAGGATCACCACCTGGGGAGAGGAAAGAACAGCTGTTCTGAAAAACACTCACTCTTAGCATTTGCTCCACACCATCCCCTCTCCCTTCTCCCCTCCTCCCCCACCTGGTCCTGCAGGTAGTCATCGACACAGCCACCTGATCTCAATGCTTTAACTAGTCCTTTCCCCACGTTCTTGCCTGTTTCTTCACTGGGGACACCTTTAGGAACTTAACGGTTAAGCCGACGGCCATGCCAAAACAACACACCTCTTTCTCCGTTTGCAGATTCCCCAAATAAACATCCAGTTGTTGTCTCAGCAATTGCACTGCATGAGAGTGTGTCATTGGAGCACAAGATTAGGAAGGATAGGGAGAGAGAGAGAAAAGAGAAAGAGAGAGCGAGGGGAGTGTGTGTGTGTGTGTGTGTGTGTGTGTACGAGGTATAAGAATGACAAGGATGAAATGATCCCAGCTCCTCACATGATGCCTGATCCATTTCCGCACGCCTGAGCAGCCGTCTCCTTGACCTCAGTGACCTCTACGGCCACACCTTGCAGCTGCTTCCTTATGTAGCTCTGGGCGGCAGACGCCATCCCCCTGGCCACCTCCAGGGGCAACACCCCCGCAACAAAGCTGTGGATCCTCACTCTGGTGACCGTCCCAGGATCGACCAGCGTCACTGGTGTGAGGTGCTTGACGGGCTGGGTGTCAATGACAACCTCACCCCCTCCCTTGGGGTAGAACCCTCTTGTTATGTATGTTTGTTTTGAGGAGGTAGGGAGGCAAATGTATTGAATTATTAATGACCCATTCATTTTAATGTGGTGTGTGTACATGTGTTTGTGTGGTGTGTATGTGTGTGTGTGTGTGTGTGTGTGTGTGTGTGTGTGTGTGTGTGTGTGTACATACCTTTTCTTCAGTTGACATTCCACCTGGACTCCAAACTTTGCTGCCATTGGTTGGAACACCTTTGCGGGACAAGCCAGTGAACAGAGCCAAAGGCTGTGTGTTCCCCTACCTCCCTCATATAGTCGATGGGTGGAGCCATGTCAGCATTCGTCCCACCCTTCAATATCACCCTGGATGGCTTGGATGCATACAGTAGGCATGGCAACGCTACCTGCTGCAACAGACACACACTTCTGCATTAGCAACAAAAAAAAAACAAAAAAACAAAAAAAACAAAAAAACAAAAAGGGGGGGGGGGTGAGTATATGGCAATATGACATGATACATGCGTGCATACTGCTTACCCAGCTGTGTGTGTGTCTGCTGTAAATTCCCCTCCAATGAGAGGACCTGGCTCAAAAGTGACTTCTGAGGAACCTGTGTGGTCACCAGACAGCCTAGCTCCACAGAGCTGGCTAACCAGCTGTGAGGTGGGATTTTTTTAAATGTAGTAGCCACTATGAAACAAACACGCAGATGCGCACATACACACAATCAGTTTTAAGTATACGTCACAGCTTAATATACTCAGTACTTGGATTCCACTGAGATGCTGGGGGCGGAGTCCGGGTTTATCTCGGCCCGCGCGAATTTTGGTCACTCTAACTGGCTGGCGGAGTACGCAGCTTGCGGCAATTGTGATCCGCAGAATTTGCCCTCCCTGAATAGACCACATCATTCATTACAACGCCCACGATACGCACTGTGACAAAAACCAAAGCTTCCCGACCGATTCTAGCTCACCCCCTCCATAACGGAGCCGTCAATTTCAAGTGACGAGTCATTCGTAGTAGAGACTAAAGAGTGCGGGGTTCCCTCGTCTGGCTTTTGCTCTCTGGGTGCTTTCGAGTGCCTTTTGCGCTTTCCCTCTCCCACTGTGGCCATACCCCAAGCGCGCCCGCGTTCGTTCCCCACAATTAATTAACGTTTACATATTGCTAATAATTGGTAATAAAGGCGATGCTTTCAGATATTATTCTCTTCTGGTAAGTATCTGTTTTCCTCCCTTCGTTTTTATGTTTTCAACTCCTGACGTGGCGTTCCGTCTCCTCTAGCACATTACTGATTAATGCTGCAGCTGTACTCAACTTTAAACTGTAAGTACGTTCAGAATAACCCTTTCAAATTATACTGATGCAAACAAATGTTGTCCTGCGATCCTACACCACATTCGCCTGAAACAGTTCCTTTCCCCTCATCACCCATCTTCGACTTTGCCGGTTGCCTTGCAACTAGGCAGCACTTTCCTAAAAAGCCCACTTCTTATACCTTCCTCGTGTAGTTCCCCCACCTGTACTGCACGTGTAATTACGTATCAGCCGACCCAGCAGCATTGAAATCCGCTAAATACATTGAGCTATTCCATTGAAGGCAAAGATGATGTCTAGGGGGTGAGGGATGATGTGAAACAAGCTTGACCTCTGGAAAGGGGTGGGGGGTGAGGTGTTTTAAATATTTGTGATCTGTTCTGGGGGTTTGGGGAGTCCAATATGTTGTCCTGGGTGGGTTTAGGTTAGTGTTCAGAGGAGGGCCGGGTATGTGAGGGGGGTGGGGCCGGGTACGTAATTATTGTCATCCACAGGGAACAGCCCATTAGTCTTGTGGACTGGATCCAAGTACATCCGGCTTGCAAGACTACAAGTATATGATTTGGTATTTGTTGTTGTTACAGCACGAAGGCACAGACAGACACATTTGAAGACAACAGCCAACATGTCACAGCTGGAGACAAGATACGGGAATTTCTCAACAGCTTGAGATACTTCAGAATCTTCATTGCCTTGTGGAACCTGTTTGTCATCGCTTGCATGTTCATGTGAGTTCAATTCCTCCTCTCCCCACACCACTCCATTGCTCCTCCTCCCCCTCCCCACACCACTCCATTGCTCCTCCTCCCCCTCCCCAACACCACTCCATTGCCCCACTTCTCTTCATTCTCCCTTTATATGATATCAGCGACACTGACAGGTATGCTCTCTCCACAATGCCTTTCATAGACTGTTTGGGTCCTGAAGCCATCCAATACAGCAGCTGCTTGACAACAGACATGTGTTACATCATAATATTTGCACAACTGATAATTTCTTGCATCTCAGCGTTTAATCTTTTTGTGTCATCATTTATAATTGCAGTGTGAATACAAAAAAAAATTGAGCTAGTGATGGCTGATAACGCCTACAATGAAGTTGCTACTGTTTAGCTGTGATGCAATCAATCACCACACACATGGGAAATGAATGCATCCCTCCCTGACACACAAATGATTTTCTGAACAATGATTTTGTTAGGATCTGGCGTTGTAGCGAGGATTAGAGTAACTGGATGTAGGGTCCACAAACAATGGGTTGCTTCCACTCTGGATGTGGGGGAGGGGTACATAGTTACCATGACAATAAAAGGTGTATACCTTACCCTATTCGTCTCTTCCCTAAGGCTCTTTTCCCACTGCTTGTATTCAAGGAACTCCTAGAAAACAAGAAGACACATGTAGGTATAAGTGGGCCCTCCCTCTTTCTCACCGTCCCACTGAAAGCCTCACTTACACCACAAATGTCACACTTACACCATACTTAACACTACACGTATGCTCCACTTATATCACTTTCAATGCTAAAATGACCCGGCAGTTAACACCGCAGTTAACGCAATGCTTACACCCAGCTGGCTGCAGGCTTTCCACAGGATGAGGGCAATGACACCAACGACAATGATCCCTAGCACAATGCCCACCGGGATGGGCCAAATCACCTGGCTAGGATTACAGTCACCTGTAGAGGTTCAAAAACAAAACAACACAATTCTTTTAAAACGGTGGGTGCTTCCCACGTCCCCTCTTCCTCCCCCCCTCTCTTTCCCCTCCCTCTCCTCTTCCTCCTCTTCCCTCCCCTCTCCTCTTCCCCATCTCTCCTCCTCTCCTCTTCTCCCCTCCTCTTTCCCTCCTTTCCCGTCCCCATCGCCTCCCCTCCTCTTCCATCTCCCTTCCTCTTCTCCCTCCCCTCTCCTCTTCCTCCTCCTCTTCCCCTACTCCTCCTTTCCTCCTCCCTTCCTCTTCCCCTCCTCCCTTCCTCTTCCCCTCCTCCCCTCCTCTTCCCCTCTCTCTCCTCTCCTCTCCCTCTTCCTTCCCGTCCCCTCTTCCCCTCCTCCTCCCCTCCTCTTCTCCTTCCTCTCCTCTTCCCCTCCCTCCTCTTCCCCTCCCCTCCTCTGTCCCTCCCCTCATCTGTCCCTCCCCTCCTCTTTCCCTCCAACATACAAATACAAACCACCCACCATTGCCACGCAGTGTGGCATAGTTCTTCTGTGTGGTGTCGAGGACAACATAAACATTTCCCTCCAATCCAGTGACATAGCGATCCAGCTCGTAGATGACCTCACAGCTCTGGGGAGGTAATGGAGCAGGTACGGAACACTGGCAAGGGAAGTAATGAGAGGGATATGAGTCACAACCTTCATACCTTTAAAGTAAGCACATTTGAGTAAGTACTTTAGTGACAATACACATACTGCAAAAGAAAATACCTTACAAATGGTACCCTTTACAAGGCAGTACATGTAATACTATTACAAGGCAGTACATATAATAATGTAGCATGCCCACCCATAGTAGTTACCCATAGCAACCATGCCCCCATAGTTCCCTCATACGCACCCACCCCACCAATTACCCATAGTTCCATCATAGCAACCATGCCCCCCCCCCCCTCCTACCCATAGTTCCATCATAGCAACCATGCCCCCCCCCCCCTCCTACCCATAGTTCCATCATAGCAACCATCCCCCCCCCCTCCTACCCATAGTTCCATCATAACAACCATGCCCCCCCTCCTACCCATAGTTCCATCATAGCAACCATGCCCCCCCCCTCCTACCCATAGTTCCATCATAGCAACCATGCCCCCCCCCCCTCCTACCCATAGTTCCATCATAGCAACCATGCCCCCCCCCTCCTACCCATAGTTCCATCATAGCCAGGCACTGAGGTACGGTTCTGTACGTAGGTGATGTTGGCACATCGGGTACCGCACGTTCCAGTGATGTGGCACTCCACACAGCTCAGTATGTTGCTGCAAGCTCCAGTGCAGGTCTGCCACAGCGGAACACACAACACACAACACACACACACACACACACACACACACACACACACACACATGCACAACACACACACATGCACACACACACACACACACACACACACACACACACACACATGCAAAAAGGTCAATATGACTGTACTGTTGACCAAAAATAGATAGGTTGGGTCCCTTCCACAAGGGTGCTTCAGTGTGTACCCTGTTACAAAACACTCCATTCCCACTGGCACCAAACACTCCACTCCCCACCCTCCCCACTCCCACTTCAACACAACGTACCTTGCACTCCTCGCAGTAGGTTCCTATGCGAGCTGTGGCATTGCTGCATATGCAAATGCCACAGAGACACTGACCTGCATTCGAACACACACTCTGAGGAGGGGGGAGGGTAAGAAAGCATAAACAGTGACCACTCCCCCACGAGCTTTGAAAGCCATGCCCACACCTTCGCTCCCGGCTCGACACATTGTAGCTGGGAGGTGGGGCAACCACAGGAGTATCCTGTGTAACCTTGGTTACAAGAGCAGCTGTCACAGAAGCAGTCTCCATTGCCTAGGAGAGAAGAAGTGGTGAATCCTGGATTTAATCTCACGGTGTGTGATTCAATGTACTGTTTGCATGGGTTCATCACACACACACACACACACACACACACACACACACACACACTAAACACACATCTGCACACACACATACACATACATCCACACACACACACACATACACATACACACACACACACACACTAAACACACATCCGCACACACACATACACATACATCCACACACACATACACACACATCCGCACACACACACATACACATACATCCACACACACATCCGCACACACACATACACATACATCCACACACACATACACCACACATCCGCACACACACACATACACATACATCCACACACACATACACACACATCCGCACACACACACATACACATACATCCACACACACATACACACACATCCGCACACACACACATACACATACATCCACACACACATACACACACATCCGCACACACACACATACACATACATCCACACACACATACACACACATACACACACACATATATGCACACACATACACACAAAAGTAGGCAAGCTTACCCGAGCAGATGGCTAGCTGGCCTTTGCTGTTGTACCCCATGGGACACTTGTTCCTATCACACTGGCAGAACTGGCCGCCATATTGTACCCCCGCCCACCTAGCGGTCAAAGGTCAGGCACACTTTAACGTATACACACATCCATTTAAATACATATCCACGCACATGCACACATAACACCACATCCACTGACATACACATGTACACACATGCACATCACTGATACACACTCACACACATCACACCCACACACATGCACATCCCACACACATCACACCCACACACATCACACACATCACACCCACACACATCCCACACACATCACACCCACACACATGCACATCCCACACATCACACCCACACACATCACACCCACACACATCCCACACACATCACATCCCACAAGTCATGAACATGCTTGCAGACGTACACACATGCATGCTTTTAAAATAAACTCACAGAATCACAGACACACTTGCCACACACACAACTGCCTCGTCCATTGCACATCTCAGTGGTAGTATCAGGTCTGGATGGAAATGACACAATATAACATCCATAGCCACATGGGTTAGACCAGAGGACATGGCCACATGGGTGAGACCAGAGGACATGGCCACATGGGTGAGACCAGAGGACATAGCCACATGGATTAGACCAGAGGACATAGCCACATGGGTTAGACCAGAGGACATAGCCACATGGGTGAGACCAGAGGACATGGCCACATGGGTGAGACCAGAGGACACAGCCACATGGGTGAGACCAGAGGACATAGCCACATGGGTTAGACCAGAGGACACAGCCACATGGGTTAGACCAGAGGACACAGCCACATGGGTTAGACCAGAGGACATAGCCACATGGATTAGACCAGAGGACATAGCCACATGGGTTAGACCAGAGGACATAGCCACATGGGTGAGACCAGAGGACATAGCCACATGGGTGAGACCAGAGGACATGGCCACATGGGTGAGACCAGAGGACATAGCCACATGGGTTAGACCAGAGGGTTAGACCAGAGGACATAGCCACATGGGTTAGACCAGAGGACATGGCCACATGGGTGAGACCAGAGGACATAGCCACATGGGTGAGACCAGAGGACATAGCCACATGGGTTAGACCAGAGGGTTAGACCAGAGGACATAGCCACATGGGTTAGACCAGAGGACATGGCCACATGGGTTAGACCAGAGGACACAGCCACATGGGTTAGACCAGAGGACATAGCCACATGGGTTAGACCAGAGGACATGGCCACATGGGTGAGACCAGAGGACACAGCCACATGGGTGAGACCAGAGGACATAGCCACATGGGTTAGACCAGAGGACATAGCCACATGGGTTAGACCAGAGGACATGGCCACATGGGTGAGACCAGAGGACATAGCCACATGGGTTAGACCAGAGGACATAGCCACATGGGTTAGACCAGAGGACATAGCCACATGGGTTAGACCAGAGGACATAGCCACATGGGTTAGACCAGAGGACATAGCCACATGGGTTAGACCAGAGGACATAGCCACATGGGTTACATAGCCACATAGCCAAAGTTTACAGTAGTCTCAATCCAAACCACATCCCTCCCCCCCCCCCTCACCCACCTATGTGGAAGCACACCCTCCCCATCCCCTCACCCATATGGAAGCACACCCTCCCCATCCCCTCACCCATATGGAAGCACACCCTCCCCATCCCCTCACCCATGTGGAAGCACACCCTCCCCATCCCCTCACCCATATGGAAGCACACCCTCCCCATCCCCTCACCCATATGGAAGCACACCCTCCCCATCCCCTCACCCATATGGAAGCACACCCTCCCCATCCCCTCACCCATATGGAAGCACACCCTCCCCCTCACCCCACCCATGTGGAAGCACACCCTCCCCATCCCCTCACCCACCTGCACAGACTGATGGCTTGTGGATCTGTGTTGCAGTTGCATGTCGGTCCATTCCTGCACCATGTGTGACCATCATCAAATATTTGCCCCACACACACCATCACACCATCACACACACACCATCACACACACACACACACACACACACACACACACACACACACACACACACACACACACACACACACACACACACACACACATGTGCAGGGTCATTCTAAAAACAACTACCCCTTTTGTTTCAAATCTTCATGCCTTTCCTCACAGTTGTTCTCCTCCAGGAAATAGACAATTTCACTGGGCTTGTTTTGAATGACTACTGCTTGCCCTAGGGTGGGTGTCATTGGGACATACCCTTCGTTGTATTAATGTGCTATATTTGTCACAAGGGTGTGTGGTTATTCTTTAATTTATCTTAAAGTTGGACAAAATTATCCAACCATTTTTAATACTAGATAGTTGCCCACAACAACAACTTTGAGGGAAAATGATCAGGTGGCCTGATTTAAAGGCAGGTAGCCATTTTGAAATGGTCAAATCAGAAACATCCCGCATAAGAGAAAGCCACACAGTTTAGACAAAATGTGTCTTTGTGTAAGCTTTGTGGTTGTTTCTTATGAAGCAAAACGTGAAACAGTTAAAAAATGGTTGGATAATTCTGTAACCACACACCCTTGTGACAAATGTGACACATCAATACATTGAAGGGTGTGTCCACATGACACCCACCCTGTTGTGCCAAAATAACAAGCATGCGCTTGAAAGGGGCAAGCTATAGTCATTCAAAACAAGCGGAGTCCAAATCGATTTAACAGTATTTGATAAACCCAATACAATAGGATATGCAAATGTATTGTGAAATTGTTTATTTCATGGAGGACATGAAGATTTGAAACCGAGGGGAACAATTGTCCCCACACATGCACACACACACACACACACACACACACACACACACACACACACACACAACACACACACACAACACACATGCACACACGTGCACACACACACGCACACACACATGTACACACACACACAACACACACACACAAAACACACACACACAACACACACACACAACACACACACACAACACACACATGTGCACACACACATGTACACACACACAACACACACACACACAACACACACATGTGCACACACACACATGTACACACACACACACGCACGCACACACAACACACGTGCACACACACGCACATACACACATATGCACACACACACACGCACACACGTGCACACACACACACATGCACACACACACACACACACGCACACACACACACGTGCACACACACACACAAAGCATGCACACACACACACACACACAACACACACACACAACACACACATGTGCACACACACATGTACACACACACAACACACACACACACACAACACACACATGTGCACACACACACATGTACACACACACACGCACGCACACACAACACACGTGCACACACACGCACATACACACATATGCACACACACACACGCACACACGTGCACACACACACACGTGCACACACACACACACGCACACACACACACACGTGCACACACACACACACACACACACACACACACACACACGTGCACACACACACACACACACACACACACACACACACACACTACAATGCACCCACACCTAGCCACCACACATACTTGTTAGGCGAGCACACACAGGTGGAACACTCCAATGCACCCGAGCTACTGCACGAGCTGCTTGTGTAGTCCTGGGTGTAGAGAAAAGACCACACTATTGTCAGCACCAGAGCTCAATGTCAGGTGTGTGCTTTTGAGAGGAGAGGGATGGAAGTGGCTGTAACTTACAATACAGTGGTTAGATAATGCAAGTAGTTACTTAATGCCAGTGGTTACTTAATGCCAGTGGATACGTAATGCCAGTGATTACATAACACCAGATGCAATACACATCAAGTAACATCTCTTCAGTGGTGTGTTGTGTGTGAGTGTGTGAGTGTGTGAGTGTACATAATGTGACCTTAATCATCTATTGGGGTAATTCACCCATGTCTTTTCCTACTAGTGAACTGCCAAGTGGCTCCATTAAAGTGTTCTGTTTTAAAAAGTTGTACTAAAATGATAATTCAATAGAGAACAATATGCATATATTAAAGGGAGGGGGAGGAGGGGGAGGGGTTCAGGTATATTAAATGGAGTGGGTTCAGGTTAACCCAATCTGCTTAGCAAGTACAAGTTAACCCAATCTGCTTAGCAAGTACAAGTTAACCCAATCTGCTTAGCAAGTACAAGTTAACCAATATAAACACACCGTTGAAAGACAGCTCTGGCAAGGTTGGCACATCACGGAGATGTTCAGCCGCAAGTCACCAAACCCGATGAACTGTATGTTGGCAGCCACTGTCCTGCTGTTGCTGGGTTGGGCGCAGAACTCCTTGGCGACCGTCAACGTTGCTATGTAGCGAACCGTTGTGTTCACTGTGATGTTCACACATGTGTTTGTGGTGCTAGTCTGGAGCCATCCTGGTGCACTGCAATTAGAGTAGTAACAAGACTGTGGGAGAGGGGAACGTGGCGAAACATTACCAGTTATTTTGCGGCGAAACGCTGATGGAAAGGTAACGCTCATTGTTTGTACCCGTAACCACGGGGATGACGGTGCTTGAAAGTGTCTGCATAATTAGAGGAAGGTGACAACGTGACATGTAATAAGCTATAGGTATCCACTAATAGATTGGCTCGTTAATTGAACAGTAGACCTAATTATAAAATGTAGGAGTTCGACATTCCTACATGATGGGTACCTTTTGTGGCACATGGGGAGGGAGGGAGAGGAAGTGAGGGAGGGGGAGGGAGGGAGTGAGGGAGGGGGAGGGAGGGAGTGAGGGAGGGGGAGGGAGGGAGTGAGGAAGGGGGAGGGAGAGGGAGGGAGGGAGGGAGATGAAGTGAGGGAGGGGGTGGTTTAAAAGTCCCATCGATTTGTTCTTTCCTCAAGCCCACCATATGCCAGGCAACATTGTTGCATGCAACTTTAAATGTTGCCCGCCAGTGGGGCACGAAATTATTGCTTGTAACAACTGTGACATAATCAATGTTTGCTTGAGAAATGGCATCAGACACACTTGGGAGAGTTGGACTCTTCACAACACCAGGCAACATACTGTGTAGGTGTTGCTCAAGACCTGCGGCAAATTGTTCTCGTTTCCCAAGAGCTTCCCCAGGAAAGCGCTCTTGATACGATTAGCCAATGCGACGTAGGAAGTGGCAAACGTGTCTATGTGAGCGAATATGGGGATGATCCTCTTCTCGTTCAACACCTGGCTTATGACGGCAGCAGAAGGGTAGTCGGACAGTTCACTGTCCTGGTAGACCCCTGATGGGGACAGTCGACAGGTGAGTGATGGCGGGTTGACCAGGCCAGCAAGCTAGAGGGAGGGAGGAGGGAAGGAAGGAGGGAAGGAGGGAGGGAGGAAAAGAGGGAGGGAGGAAAGAGGGAGGGGAGGAGGTAGGAGAGGGAGGGAGGGAGAGAGGAAGGAAGGGAGGAGGGTGGGAGGAGGAGGAGAGGGGAGGTGAAAGGAGAGGGGGAGGCTTGATGCCACAAGGGGTCGACTAATGTGCACCATAAGACACACCACCGTTCCATCCAGAGCGTAGTGGTAGTCTCCTGTGGTCATTACGAAGACGATCCTTCTGGACTGGCCAGCTGGTGACCATCCTACCTGGTCCTGATGGGACACACGACCACAGCAACATAAAAGGACGCACATTACACAACACAACACAGAACAAAACACACATAATACAACACAACACAAATCGCACATGTGCCTAAACAACTGCACATTAGTTGGTTCAATTGTTTGGGAGATTTTTTTTGTGTGCACATTTAATTGCACATTTCAACACCACCTTTATTTAGGTAATCAATTAGACATCAGCAAATTAGATGTTCCTTAAACAAAACTGTAGCATTTTAGTTCCTATGGAAACACTTGGCACAGAGTGGAGGCTTACCTCACATAGAGCGATCTGCAGGAGGGCATCCAACAGGGCATCAGGAGTGTCCAGGTTGGCTGACACATTAGAAGCATTCAGAGTTTCCTACACAGGAGAAGGGGGAGGAGCGTTGGTTGTTGAGACATCAATTCAATTTTAGAAGTGAATGTTTGACAACAGACAGACATGAACAAATTTAGAACACAACATGAGATTGAAAGCGTGCACCTGTACAGAACATTACCATGAAGATTGATGTACAAAACATTACCATGAAGAGCGTTGCATTGTCAGTGAAGTTAAGGGTGTGGTGGAAATCGTACACAGCGTTGCAGACTCCAGTTGCAGTCACCCCGTCACAGGGGTTATCCAGACTGCACAGAGAAGAACGCACACTCATGTTTAAGCTGCAACATAAACCACACACCCACAAGGCACAGCTTCCGGCCACTTTACTGTACTATCCCATTAACTTGGTTCGTGAGTTTTTTTTTTGTCTGCAACAAAATATGATGGAATGCTCCATATGAGGTAATGTGTCAACACAGACCACAGATACAGGGGGTCTCGCTATGTGTCCGAACACACACTCTAAGCACATTAACAACCGGAGCTGTAGTGTGTCATTGTTTGTCCCTTGATTACAGATGCTGTAAGTACATGTATGAATCAAGTAATTGACCAAACCTTGACAGATGTGCATGTACATGTCCAATACATACACAGTCCCAGGTAACCATGACGCCCCACCACACCCATAAGGGTCTACCCAGCCAGCCCAATAAGGGTCTACCCAGCCAGCCAGGTATCCAGAGAATTTAAATTAGAGGCATGACTGTGATTAAAAGCATATAATTTAAGAGTGTTGTTAGTTTGCACACTGAACCCAAAGATGTGGTGCCTTTTAAGAAGAAACATTATCTCTCTACACTACCATTCACTGAGATATTTGCATGCATGTACGCGCTTATTCAGAAACTCACTGGTCAAATCAATCCCCATGTCGAAGGAGCATTTTAGAATAATATCTTAGTTTTACACTAGGAATGCATTTACACTTCCTGTGATGGTAAACTTGACGACTCTTAGTATACATGTAGAATTATGAATACATTCATAAATAGATTTTACAAGCGGAGCATGTAGTTCGTGTAAATGAACACCCACTTGCAGTGTGATCTTTGCCATGTGCTTTATTGGTTTCTATACCAATTCTGAGATGTTTGTGAAGGAGAGCGAAATACATTCATAATTGTGTTAAGTACTTTGTGATGCAAACTATGCATGCTCTGCCCCAGACCTTGCAAATGACTCGTGCTCTGCCCCAGACCTTGCAAATGACTCGCGCTCTGCCCCAGACCTTGCAAATGACTTGTGCTCTGCCCCAGACCTTGCAAATGACTCGTGCTCTGCCCCAGACCTTGCAAATGACTCGCGCTCTGCCCCAGACCTTGCAAATGACTTGTGCTCTGCCCCAGACCTTGCAAATGACTCGTGCTCTGCCCCAGACCTTGCAAATGACTCGTGCTCTGCCCCAGACCTTGCAAATGACTTGTGCTCTGCCCCAGACCTTGCAGCGTTCCCCCATGAGAGGGAGCTACCCATTGGCTTACGGGACCCACCCACTGGCTTATGGGACCCACCCACTGCCTTACGGGACCCACCCACTGCCTTACGGGACCCACCCACTGCCTTACGGGACCCACCCACTGCCTTACGGGACCCACCCACTGCCTTACGGGACCCACCCACTGCCTTACGGGACCCACCCACTGCCTTACGGGACCCACCCACTGCCTTACGGGACCCACCCACTGCCTTACGGGACCCACCCACTGCCTTACGGGACCCACCCACTGCCTTACGGGACCCACCCACTGCCTTACGGGACCCACCCACTGCCTTACGGGACCCACCCACTGCCTTACAGGACCCACCCACTGCCTTACGGGACCCACCCACTGCCTTACGGGACCCACCCACTGCCTTACGGGACCCACTATATTAACCTTGTGCCACGCCCACCAAAGCTAATCCGGCAATGTACATGAATATGCACACATAGTACATACATACATACATACATACATACATACATACACACATACATATACACACACACATACATATACACACACACACATACATACACACATACACAAACACAATATACATACACACATGCCACACAGATTTTTGGTCTTACCTTTCCCTATCACTAAAAGGTGCCAATCGTTTGTCAACATAGGATCCAAATGCAATGCGAAACTTGCTTGTCAAACCTTGCATTGTGGTAACTATAGACGCAAGATAAATATACATTAAACTTGATAACTATCATGTAACCACAGTGATGAAACTTGTCAATAGTCACCAATTCCACATATTAATGAGATATGATAGCTTGCCTTCTTCAATGAGAATGCACTTATTTCATTATTATGTATATATAATAATTTTCTTCACACTTTTCGTTGCTGCTCTGTGGCCAACTAGATACGAATACCTCCAACTAAATGACTTCTAGTTTGTAACAACAGTCCAAAGCACATTGTTGCACTGCAGTCTAACCTGCCTTTAGTGGTCACCTTCCCCACTGTAGTTAGTTCTGGATGGCCCCGATTTATGCCATTACTCTGCATACATCTACACCAACATCTGTACCTTGCAGCCACCTCCACAATATAACCTGCTCCCTGGGGTGACCTCCACAATATGACCTGCTCCCTGGGGTGACCTCCACAATATGACCTGCTCCCTGGGGTGACCTCCACAATACGACCTAACAATCCTGATCCCTTGGGGTGACCTCCACAATATGACCTAACAATCCTGATCCCTTGGGATGACCTCTTTGGGCAGGTTATGACTACACCTCCCCTCTAGATCAGAGAGCTGACAGGGTTAACCACAAGGCTTACTTAGTTTGGTGGCAGTGGTCTTCAGACCATTCACATAGGGTTCCAGACTCTTCGTAAGGTCCATCAGTATGTACAGGTCGATGGGTAAGGACTGGGGAGGAGTTACGGTGAGGGGTATTTGAAAGGAATCACCTGGGGGACGAGGAATCACAATCAACACTGTTCACTGTCCAATTCAGAGGTAGACCAATATCACCCTCCTACTCCCGCAACACACTCTGGCACCAAACAGTACATAACACCTTCTCAAAGCCACACCCACATTCCTCCCACCCCAAATTCCCTTGCATACAAACTCACCTCTCGAACCACGCCCCCTCACACCACACCCCCTCACACCACCTACCTGGTCTCAGTGAGACTACTACACTTGATGGTTGCACTGGTGAGGATGGCTTTGAGAGGAGGAGGGAGAGGGTAGGATGGGTGTGGGGAAGGGGGATGGGAGAAGGGCAATAGAGTGTGGGAGAGGAGTGTGAGAGAAGGGCCATGAGAGTGTAGGAGAGGGGAGGGGAGTGGAGGGCCATGAGAGTGTAGGGGAGGGAGGGGAGGGGCGTGGGGAGAGGACCAGGAGGGTGTGTGGAGGGAGGAGAGGAAAGACAGCATGGACGGGGTGTGGAGGGAGGGAGGGAAGGAGAGGGTGGAGGGGTGTGGAGGGAGGGGAGGAAGGGAGGGGAGGAAGGAGAGGATGTGTGGAGGTAGGGAGGAAGCAGAGGGTGGAGGGGGTGTGGAGGGAGGGGAGGAAGGAGAGGGTGGAGGAGGAGAAGGAGGATGGTGTGTAGGAAGTAAAGCAAAGGATTCAAAGGGAGGAGAATGGGTGTGGAAAAAGGAAATGATGAACTACTTGAGGTGTACCATTGAGGGATTGACATACCTGATAAGTGGTCACATTTGAGCTCTTTGGGAAGAGAATGCTTTGGGCGGGACAGTTGAGACTGTTGGAGAGCTCAGTGAGGTTCCTGCACAGTGAGATTGGGTTCAGGCTGGAGAGCTGGTAGGCCACACCCACTTCTCTCTGGAATACACTCTACGTCAGGGATGATGAAGGGCAGGTATTGGATGAATGGAGACAGTCATGAGGACATGGCATAACAATGATTGCATGTATTGGGGTGTTCATCCGTGTGCATCCATGCATGCATGTGATTGTGTGTTTGTGGTGTGTGTATGGGTGTGTGTGTGTGTGTGTGATGCATGCGTGTGTGCATGTGTGTGTGTGCCGGGTGTGTGTGTGTGCATGCATGCGTGTGTGTTGTGTGTGTGTGTGTGTGTGTGTGTGTGTGTGTGTGTGTGTGTGTGTGTGTGTGTTGGAGTGGAGAGGACCAATCACAGGAATGAACTCACCGGGTCATTACACCAACCACAAGATGGATTTTCCAGGAGGCAGTCTGAACAGCGTGTGTAAGCTGAACATGCTGTAAACAACAGTGATAAAGGTTTCACTTTCACTCATGGATATAAATACATAAACATCCAATCACACACACAAGTACACACATGCACACACATATACGGTATATACGCACACATGTACATGTACGCATACATATACACACACACGTACGCAGACACATACACACACGAGGTACCCCTTGAAGCACAAACCTCCTTGTCCATAAGCAAATGGGAGCCAGATCAGGATGACGATCCAACACGCATTTCTTCTGTGATGCTGCATGTGCATGTGCCTGGAGACTGGGCATCATTAAGAACACAATGAGCTCGAGATACGTCCCATCTGGCGGCATTGAATTGAACAAATGTACACAGACCGCTTGCGTTACAGTTAGATACCACCGTAGGCCAGTATAAAGCGTTCTTTTTTTCCCCTTCCCATCTCTATGACAGCCACGATAGTACTGGAGAGCCGCAGACAGAAAGAACACAAGATACAACTCCTTTATCTTCCCATAACTACTTCTCCTCCTCTTCCTCCCCCTCCCTCCCCCCCACCACCCCACCCCACCCATTTCCCTCTCAATGCTCACCCCCACATCGCACCGATAGGAACCTCGAATGCATGCAATGTCTTCGTATGCGCATCAATATTTATACACACAAGAACGCCGCCCAGTGGCTTGTGAGAATAACGATAAATTCACTACGGCGGCTACTATGGAGACTTATAGATCCTGTACCTGAATGCGATTCTCAACACGCGGCGTGACACACGCCTAGTAGTTCAAGTTCAGGTTGCTCGCCAAGTCCAAACGATCTGACTCCTCGATTCTGTCCCACAAAAATTTCTTCCTATTAGAATAATTAATTATCTGGTTAAGTAACCTGAAAAGACGGCCTTAAATCCGATTGGCCGTCTAAAACGCACTGCGCCAAATTCGAAATTCAATCACTTTATTGTCGTGCAAGGTGAGTCTTACTTTAAGCGCTAGCTGCGACTTCGGTGTGCAACGTCAATAAAGTGTCAACAGGCAGGTCATTCCCCCTGGCCTCAAATGCATTTCTCTATACTCCAGTCTTTGAAAATGACATCGAATCCATTCATATCTCAAGATAGGACACATTTCCCTGAATTCAGTCCCTCCGTATTCTCTGTCGTCAAGACGCCATCCAGCGAAGTACGCTAACGCAGTGCTACGTTTGTTCTGTCCATACTGTATGTCCATTCCCTCTTACTTTTAAATAGTCTGGTGGTTTCAAGTGGTCGATAGATAATCTCGCTTTGCTGGTAAGTGCGTAGAAGAGGGAGAGAATGTTCACAGGGATGTATGTTTCATCATCACTTCTAGAAACCTGCCGAAATCGACACCGATCTGGCCAACCTTCGTGGGCACAGGTACAATTTCGAATTTAAAATATGATGCAGTTAAGTATTCAAAAGGTCGTTTGCTGTTTCCACATACAGTCCCGATAATGGGCAGGAAGCCCAGAAGGCTGTGGAACAGGTTGGTGGGGAAAAAAGTGCCTGTTCATTGTGGACAATACAAAAGAGACTGTTTGTCAGACTGCTGTACTCTGTGCCAAAGTGTATTAGGGTGTGGTGTGGGGGCCATGCATTTGTTGCAGAATGTTTGCAATGGGTAGCTTAATTCTGTTATGTTAAAAGACACACCACTCCCCTCCCCTCCACTCTCCCTCTTACCTCTTTCCACTCCCATTTACAGTTCTTCTCCCAGAAGACCATTCTCCCATCGCCATGGACACACAACATCTCTAAAGCCACGCCAAAGAAAGTGACGTTTTCTCCCCTGCCACCTGCCCTTTCCTGTATGCAGGAGACACAACAAACCCCGACCACCGCTAGTCCATAATCCTCTTCCATTTTCTATAGACATTCAAGAGTGCAGCTTATCTGAGCCAGAAGCAAGAGACAGCGCTGTAGCTGACGGTGTGTTGATAGGACCAATGCAATAACCCTGACATGGCTTTATGTTTTGTTTGCATGTTTCCCACCATCACACGCCACCTGATCACAACAGCAGGGACACAAACGATCCTCACCCTCCCGATGAGTCTGAATGTGGAAGAACTGCTAGGTAGGAAGACGAAATGTGTGTGCTCATGCTGATGTATAGCATCTGCAGTGCGTGCTTCGTACAATGTGTGCATTAAAGTATGTGCATATATACAAGTGTTTGAAAAGATTACATCAGCCCATAACCGTTGGGTTTCGGTGGACAGGCCCACATTTCTATAACCATGACGATGACATGAACATCGTGAATTGTTCTTTGAGAAGAAAACTGTTTGGAAAGCCAGAAAGGGTGGAGCAGGTTTGCAAGGACAAGAAATAAAGCACAGTGACACACTCTCTCTCTCTCCCTCTTCAGGATTCAAGATCGTTCTGTGAGGAAGCACAGGTGGACCATACCTCAACAAAATCTCCTAGTTCCCCCAGCTGCAGTCAACAGGCATGGTATGGTCTCATACCCAATCCCCCTCCCTCCCTCTTACAACTCCACTCCTCCCTCTTACAACTCCACTCCTCCCTCTTACAACTCCACTCCTCCCTCTTACAACTCCACTCCTCCCTCTTACAACTCCACTCCTCCCTCTTACAACTCCACTCCTCCCTCCCTCTTCACACCTCCCTCCCTCTTACCACCCCACACCTCTCTCCCTCTTCACACCTCCCTCTCATTACAGCCCCACAGCAGGAGGCATATCTTCAACACCTTGGATGTCACGTTTCCTCAGTGCTGGGGACCAGCCATCTGCCTCCTCCCTCCTCCTCCAGTCTCCTGCCCTCATGAGGTCCATCGACAACATCTCCCCCATACGAAGCAACGATGGACCGAAGCGAGGGAATGTGGTTCCCATGGCAACTCCAAGTAGCACGCCATTTCGAGAAGACCCTGCCGTTCCGGAGATGGCACTGGGGCTGAGTCCCATAGGTCTGGGCACCATACCACCTCAAGAGGAGATGGGAGAGGTGGAGACGGTGAAGAAGGTTACGTCAACTCCAATGGGAGCAGGGACAGGTAAGTGATCCCTCTATGTGAAGTACTACCGAGATTATGAATATGCTATGCACATATACCTGCCCCCACACCACCATATGTGCACTATCCTCACATACACACACACATACACCACACATACACACACACCACACAAAAACCACACACAAAAACAACACACAAAAACACCACAAAAACGCCACACACACAAACACCACACATACAAACACCACACACAAAAACACCGCACACAAAAACACCACACACAAAAACGCCACACACACAAACACCACACACACAAACACCACACACACAAATGCCACACACACAAACACCACACACACAAACGCCACACACACAAACACCACACACACAAACACACATGTATACACACACGTGCTGCACACACATGCAGTTGCAAAAAGGCAACTGGTCTCCTCTCCATTTACAAGTCCGCTACTGAAGCAACCCTGTGTTAGGGAGCAAGATGAGGGTGGGGACCAGGATCAGGGAAGTGGGGACGAGATGGCTCCGCCCCTCTCCCTGGTGGACCTACAGATGGATATCACAGATCCCAGCCTGCCATCACAGGCGGCAGGGGCACCCCTTCACTCCACGGCAACAGGCGGGGCGCCATGGTGGCAGGTTCCAGTCCATTCCACCATTGCAGAATCACGGCATCTGGTGGGAAACTCTGGTCCCCAGACCAGCTGTGCTGATTCAGGAATTGCTACGTCATCGGAGATTGGTTCCACCTTTGGAACATGGAACCTTAGCAAGGGGGGCACGACACAGGGGGTGTGGTGTATCCAACCGAGCCTATCAGAAGATGAGGCGGGGCCAGGACAAACGAGAGAAGTCACGTGCCACCATGACAACGAGGACTGGTCCAAGGCTGGAGGTTTGGGGGTGCTGCACACTGGCAACCACATCAGCGGGGAACAGCTGAACGCATGTCTACAGCGTAGCTTTGTACCGAATTCCGCCTTGTCGAACGCGGGCCTGTGCATGGGCACGCCCCCTAGCACCGCCGTTTCCCACCACTCGCGCGAACACAGGACCCCTGCAGGTCTGGGCACCCCTCAGGGAGGGCTGCTACCCTCCAAGTTCAGGGCCATCGGAACGCCGAGCAGATACTCGGACTTAAGGCTCGGAAGCACCCCGACGTTGAAGAGTTCTGGGATGAGTTTCGAGGCTGAGGAAGTCCTGAGAAAGAAAGAGGCGCTTAAGGCCAAGATGCGTTTCGGTGAGCGCAGATTCGTTTTCTTTATTTACTAACATGTTTGTTACAACATATAGATGCTCCTCTTTCGGAGTTGTCGATTCAGATGAGCTCGTCATTGTGCGGTAACGGAGCTGTGCTCACTTCTCCCGTATCCAGAGGTACTAATGTCGGAAGCTGAAGGTCCTCAATAACACTTAGCTTGTTTTGTCTGCAGCGTCTGGAATGGGCAATCGATACATATACACGAGACAACGGTAAGCAAATAAATTCGATCTGTACCAGCATGTTGGTTCTAACAAAAAAACAAACTATTTTCTTTTGCAGCGGTGCGCTTGTCGAACTTATCAGATCGAACCAATTCTCCATCGGTTCTCAACTCAAGCAGCTTCCTCAGGTAGAAATCACGTCGTACTGGAAAAAATCATCTCAGAAACGAGAACTGTTTGATCTTGCGTGTAAAGAAAACGTACCGCATAAATTATTCCAGTATTGATAATAATTTTTTTTTTTTCATTTCTATTTGCTACCACGTGGTCTCACGCCAGCTGTTATGGTGCTCGTTAGTTTAAGTGTGAGCTAACTTGTTTGGCTATGATCATTCTTAGTTCGACTGAGCCTTCGGCTGTGATGTTCCAACCCTTTATGACTGTGTCTTTTCCTTATCTGACTGCTGCCATTACGTGACAGCAAATGACGAAATTTATGTGCAGAAAGGGGTATTCGTATGTATGTATGTATGTATGTATGTATGTATGTATGTATGTATGTATGTATGTATGTATGTGTGTGTGTGTGTGCGTGCGTGCGTGCGTGCGTGTGTGTGTGTGTGTGTGTGTGTGGTGTCTGTGTCTGTGTGTGCGCATATCCTTTTTGTTTATGCATATGCATGAGTGTGTGTATGTTTAGTGTATGGTTGCGTGTGCTATTCGTGTGCGGAGGGAGTGAAAAGAAAACAGGCTACTAAAGATGATCTGCGCAAAGTATGTAAGAACTGTTAATGACAGCTTCTTATGATTCTACAAAGCATTCTGAGGTAGCCTTAAAATGTGTATTAGTGGTGCGTGTGTATCACAGGGGAAAGTTTTGCATTCCCAAGTTGGATTTTGATCCACAATCCCTGGGTGGAAAGGCTTAAATCAACATTGGGCAGTTTGATGTGGTTTGTTGTGTCTACTGTGATTGCTTATCACTTGGGATCTTGGATCAAAACCCAATGTTGGGAATTCGAAACTTTTCCCTGTGTATGTGTGTGTGTGTGTGTGTGTGTGTGTGTGTGTGTGTGTGTGTGTGTGTGTGTGTGTGTGTGTGTGTGTGTGAACTTTTGTACTGCAGTGAGAGCTAATTAAAGGATAGATACACGGAATACCGCAGTTGAACTGATGCTGATGCATTAGCTTCTACATGTAGTGTGCGTGAGTCCTATTATCATCTGTGTGCTTTTGATGACTACTCCATCAGCACTCGTCCATTGAATTTTGTATACACTTCACCAGTATTATTGAACATTTGTGTACGACTATAAGTTTGGAAATGAATGATAGTTTATGTACACTTCGAAGTGTCACTGGGGGGGGGGGGGGGGGGGGGGGGGGGGGCTCTTCAAGGCTACACTGTTAGGAGCCACATTCAAATACACTTAGCAGCTGGTGTGGCGATAGTTATGCCCGCGCCGCGTTGCTATGGACACCTATGGTGCAATCACGGTACGCCGTTCCGTGATGGCTAGTGAAATATTCTTGTGTGCGAGGAAACAGTGTTACGATGCCGTAGCAAAGGAGCCTAGCCTAAGGTTTAGCCAGGAGATTGATCTACTGGCGGGGTGGTTGAATGAGAAAGGAGAGATATTGAAACACTTATCGAAAGGTTTGCACGGGACAAAAGTGGTTGCGGTGTGTAATTTTCAATCACTTTCTCCAGATGAACTGAGATCGTTAGCGGCGGTTGTGCGTCTGAAAGAGTACAAAGCGGATACGGTGATCTGCGAGCAAGGGGAGACCACTGACAGGCACGTGTATTTCCACACCTGCATTATTTTCTCTGCAGACGTTTATAACTAAGGGTGCGCACTACTTCTTACTGCAGCATAGTAATACATTCTCATAACTCCACTAAGGGTATTCATAAAGCTTAGCTTCACAAGCGTAAGCCTGTGCTCTGATCTTATGAACGTTTCAGGTGTTTTTTTTGCGTTTCAGTGAAATGTAGCGTACATTTATCATGTAGTATTAAACAAGTTTGAGTTGTATGTTAGAGAATATGTTGTTGCCTCCTTAGTATCATAGTGTGTTTCACTATGTTTTGGATGTTTCCAGTTTCTACATCATTTTGAGGGGCACGGTAGCTATCTTGGTGGATCAAGTGGAGTCTTTCAATGGCTACACCCGGCAGTCAACACAGAACCTGAGGAAGGGCTCGACCTTAGACCGTCTCCTGCACACAAGCAAGACAGACGGTCAGGAGCTGAACACAACCGTGTCGGAGATGAGACGCAGTTACGGCACGGAGCTAAGGAACCTGTTCCCTGGGGACCACTTCGGAGATGTGGCTCTCCTCCTCACCAACTCCATCTCTCCGAATACTTTTATGTCGAACGACCTCTGTCAGGTCCTCGCTATTGGCAAGGAGGCATTCCACAAGTACCTGGCCACTCACTTACAGAGCGCTCTTCTCAAAAAGGCGTACTTTGTTGCTAGTCACCGACTTTTGGAGGGTTGGACTCCGGCGTTTGTACGCCAACTGAGTGCGTCTTTGCGCGAGAGGAAGCTGAAGTTTCAAGACATTCTGTTTCAGGAGGGGAGCGACTTGAGAAGTGTCTACTTCATCAAATCAGGCAGTTTCAAACTGTCAGCTTCCAGCAATAAAATGCCGTCAAGGGATCTCATCAACAGAGCTAAAGATTGCACAGACTGCACCCTGGACAACAGGGGGGGTCGCCCCTCCACCACCACTGCTTGGAAATCAAGGGTGCAGAGGCCACCTCTCAGACCCGCGACCTCTCAGATCCACCTCTCCCCCCCATCCCTGCCCTCCTCTCCCTCCACGTCCAGACTCCGCCCTCAGAAACCGACCCCAAGGCGACGCTACAGGCTCCACGAACCCTCACCCCCGTCCACCGGGGTCTGCGTCTCCATTTTGGGACCGGGCGACCTCCTCGGGGGCACGGAGGCCGTCTGCCAGCTGAGGCACTTGCTGTTCACGGCGGTGGGCATGGGGAAGACCACGGTGTATGAGCTGGATGTCCACAGCTTCCGCTACCTGCTGACCCAGAGGCACCAGGGCACCCTGCACGCCCTGGTCGGAGACCTGCTCCAGCGCGCGGGGGAGTGGGAGAGGAGATTGCTGTCCCTCCCGTGGATGGGACTCGTGACGAGGGTCCTGGGTCAGATCCAACTGCATCTGGAGGGTCGTGGGGTGCACAGGAGGTACAGGGATATGAGGTACCCGCCGGATGCTGTCGCCATGGCAGCGATGAAGGTGTCGGCCAGCAAGGATGCTCTGAGCTCTCGGGAGGCGTCGTTGTCGTCTGACGATCTGGCCCAGGAGTTGCCGAGGGTCAAGAGGAGGCTCCACCCCTTTGACAGCCCTCCTCCGCCCCCGTGTGATTCCTGGCACACGGGGGCACGTTTGGAGCCGTTCATTCCTTGCGCCTACGTTCCAAGGCCAATGACCAGGGAGGGTTGGGGCAGTGTGGGGAGTGGAGGGGGGTGTTCGACAAACAGGATGATGGTGTTTGACCTGGAGGATGGGTGTCATGCTGACATGGCTGCCATAGGATTGCAGACACACGACAGCAGTGCAAGCTCACACTCAAATCTCAGATTCACTCCGCAATCGACATTTGGAATGACAGGTTGTTGGGATGGGGTTGTGGGTGGGGGTGGTCACCAGGCCAATGGCAAACCATTGGATCTGACTAGATCTGCTTGGGGACCCCCATTAGAGAGTGGGACCTGCACTGGGATCCTCTCCACACCCACACCCGCAGGTGGTACTAGTAGTCTATTAGCGAATAAAGAGACAAATTTGTCTTCTTTGAAGTCAGAGGGGCAGATTGAGATTTGCGCAGAGCAAAAAGAAAACGGCCCTGACCAATCCCAACATGGCCTGAAGTCACAACCCAGGGACAACCTGCCATCACTTCAGCCTCTGTTCCCATCAATTTCATCCACAGCGCATCAGCAAGGGGCCAACCCATCCCAAAGGACAGCGCAGCCATTTCCGCACTGCTCAGAGGCAGCAGCTCTTCCTCAACCACTAGTTCCTCTTCAAGTACAAATGAAGTCTTTTGAGGGTGAAGGAAGCCCCGTTGTGACAGCGCCGCAACCCCTGCAGCCTTTATGTCATCCCACGGACACCCAACAGGACCACCGAGGTACCTCCCAACCCTCTCTGGATGCTTCTGTGTCGTCAGCGAACACCTTTCAAGTTCCGACGTGGGTCGATCCAGCTGCTCCAAAGAGATTGGTGGGCACGCCTCCTCACAGAGTGGGGGATGCTCCGATGGGCAGACACGGGCATTGGCGATTGCCTTGCATTCCTCAGACCCTAGACACGTCTCCATGGCTGGGCGCCTCACAATATGGGCAGCAAGGTCCGCCACGTGGCAGTCTGGATACCCTCTGCTCTGCAATGGACTTGGTACAGAATCAGAGATCAGACCAATTGTCTGAAGGCGCTCAGGAGCAATCTGCGGCACCGACTGTCGTGCAGCGGTCATGGACCACTCCTCCTCTTCATGCAGAGGACGCTTGTCAGCTACCCTCAGCTTTGTGTCCCTCTTTGGTTTCATGTCCCCCTGCAGAACTTCATGCCCCCCCAACAACTCCAATTCCAGACTCCTCTGTGTCGGCAGAATCCTTTGGCCACCCAGTGACAGAAGAATCCCGTATTGCAGAAACCCGTGATCCGAAAATGATGGCTGAGTCACCCGGTCCCTCTGTGACCCCCGAACCCCTGGGGCCCCCCACGTCTGCGAGGGTCCTTGGTCGGCCTATTTACCCTTTGTCTCAGGGTCCGAACGACCCATCCCTGGCTACAGGTCCCGTGTCTCCCTCCCCCTCCCCCTTGCACTCTGCCGATGATGCAAACACTGATGCCGCCATCTCTGCCATGTGGGAGGTGCCCATCAATGTCTTCATGAGAGAAAAAACCAATATTGGAAGGCTCGAGGGTGTAGATCTCAATGCCAAGCGTGCAGGTCTGGGACCAAGTGACCAATTACATTCTCAGCAGAAGTCGGTGTTAGGTGCAAGGCGGACCCCTGGGGGTGGGGCTCATGCATATGTGCAAAATCGATCCCGGAACTACCCTCTTCACCGCCTGTGGTCCAGTGGGGGTGCAGTCAGGCCGCAGCAAGGAGTCCAGCCCCGTCGTTCCATAATTGACCTGGCCTTTGAGCAGGCGCAGGACAAACCCCAGGTCGTGCCAAAGCCCTCAGTAGCTGTTGCTCAGAAATACAGGTTGGTATGAAGGGGTTGGCTGTTAAAAACGTTTGTTATAAAAATATTTCCAATTCTTTTTGAAATTACAGGAGTAAGACAAATCATTTGGTTGGCAAGGCTAAGAAACCCTCGGATCCTTCCTGCATAAGCAAGCACTGATATGAATTGTTATTTAAACTGAAGTGTTGTAGTTTTGAGTTTGTTTAATTATTTTAATCCTTCTAAAAAAGTCCTGTATTCAATGCATAATCCATGGTCACATGACATAATCCATGGTCATATGACAATCCATAAAGACATAATCCATAATAACATAATCCACGGTCACATTGGCTTAATTCCATGGTGACATGATGGTCCAAGACTGTCAGTATTGGGCTGATGATCTATATTTCAAGTGCAACTACATGGATGCCTTTTGTAGAAAAATATTTCCAATGGTGTGTCAGGACATTTGGTGGAGAGGCCGAAGTACATGCAGAGGTGAAAGGCCCATAAATCCAAGTAGCTTAGAATGTTGTTTGTGTAACATAGTCAGGACATTTATAGTAGTAGGCTGCATTTTGTCTGCATAGCGGTTGAAATGGGTAATAAATGATAAATATTTGTACATAAACACATACAACAATATATACATGTATACCAAATCAGACCAGGTCCCCAGTGCTCATGACAGGTGACAGTGAGCGATGCCTGCTCGATCGTTCTAGGGTCTGTCTAAGTGGTGCCGGGTCCATGTAGGGGAGGGGTACCTGGGGACCAGGTAGTGGGGATGGTGGTCTTGGGGGGGGAGGACCCCACGTCCTTTCTGCCACTGGGTCAAGTGGTATGGACAAGTTGCTCGTGGTGGCATAGGGTTGGATGTCGTCTTGGATGCCCACCTGCCTAAGGCTGGAGTTGCTGTTCTCATACCAAGGTCTGGGCGATAATCCGATTGTTGGCCCCACAGGGTCCAACTCTGGTTGAGAGCTCTGAGAAGCCGAGGTCGTTATAGTCAGCAATGAAGGGGTTAAATACGGCACTGGCATCAGGTCCGCATATTGGGCGGAATTTGCAGCAGTGGGGTTAACGCTGGGCGTGTGATGATGTGATGGGAGGGGGGTTGGGCCCCTGGGTGTGATTAACATGTAGTGAGGCACGGCGGAGCTCGTGTGTTCCTCCGTCGGGAAGGAGTATCTGGCTCCCTCTGATGGGGGTGGTTCGGTGGGCGCGTCTTCTTCGATGGCGGGGAAGCGGGCACCCCCTTCGGTGGAGGATGGACGTGCGTCGTGGGCCTCCAGCAAACCCTTGCTGCTGGAACTGCTGCCTGACGCTCGCTGGCCCCTGGGGAAGCTCTTGGGCTGTGTGTTGCTGACGGAGGTGCCTGTGCTGAAGACGACGTCATGGAGGTCGATGTCTTCAATTGGTGGGTCCGAAGTGCAGCTCTGGAGACGAATCTCTTGCATCAGCGACAAGCTGTGGCGTCTGAAAAAATAATATTACAGGTGCTGTTATTAATAGTCATAGCTATCAAACCTATGAGGTCGTCACCAAGCGATGCCGTGCAACAAGTTGCAAAGCATCATGTGAGGGTCATGTGGAAGGGAGGGTTCATGGGGATTGAACAAAAAATGAAAGCTTACATGTACGTTCCTCTATTAATTAGCAACATTACTGGTTTGGAAGAAAGGAAAGGCCATACTATTCCCTCAATGGGTCCACACTACACATGCACACACACATACACACACACACAAACACACACACACATACATGTACACAAACACATGCGCGCACGCACACATGCACAAATACCTGCGCGCGCGCGCGCGCACACACACACACACACACACACACACACACACATACACAAACAAAAGAACTTACTTAGTTTTGCGTCGCTTTAGTTGACAAAGTATGATTACTAACGACAGGCACATGGCTATCAGAAATATTCCGATGACGACAGGCACAAAGACAATAACCACACGCGTGGTGCGGATAGCATCGGTTGTACTGCTGGGGGGGATGGTGGTAGTGTTGGAATCAGGTCCTGCTGTGTTTTAGAGTGGACCAGTTACCACAGCAGCAGGCAAGTGAAGAACAGATTCGTGCACACTGGGCATACCGTGAACCATCACAGCAGCTGTTGCAGACACAACTGCTCGTGTGGATGTTGCTACACATCGATACTGGCCACCATCGGAAGGTTGTATAAATGGTATGTGAAGAGTACTTTCAGTTGTCTTATGCAAGCCAGAGGGAGGAGGGTGGGGGGGGGGGGGGGGGGGGGGGGGGGGGGGGGGGGGGGGGGGGGGGGGGGGGGGGGGGGGGGGGATTTGTTAAAACAATTGTAAGGGTTAGCTTTATGCTGTACCGTTCCATTGTAACTTGTGACAACTTGCGCCTGAGGTGGGAGGAGCTTCATGTCTGCTCTCATCCATGTGATGTTGATGTTTGGAGACCCACTGAAGATGCACATAAGTGTGGCATTGGAGGATGCTTGTAGAGAAATGTTGTTGGGTGGCTGTTGTATAACTGGTATAGGCACTGTTGAAAATGAAACCAATTTACCTGTGCAGTTTGCACTCAATGAAACAAATGGTTGTTTCAACTACACCCTAAGTAAGCATGTGGTGAAGCTTGTGGAAATGACAGTTTAGTACCATCCTGAATACTGCTTTCACTTGCATGTTGGTAATCTCATGTTCAGCTGTCAGGATATGACATCATCAGCATCACAGTCTGCAGCAAGTTTAGATATATGCTTTTTTTTCTTTTGAGGTTCAATGACTCTTTCATGTGCTTGTGTGTACTGATGCATGCATACATGCATCAGTACACACAAGCACACAATACATGCAAAGCTCACACATACATACAATCACTATAATCTTTATAATTATTATTGTTCAAAACTTACCATTGATGGCTAGCTGTATAATGACATTTGCAGAAGGATATGGGGAAAAGCTTTGAGTTACAATACACATGTAGGTCCCTCCATCACTGTCTTGAATATTGGTTAGTAGAAGTGTGCGGTGATCACTGGAGAAGTTCACTGTTGGCTCCTTTAGTTCTGTAGTGTTTCCTCCTGGCCCCACCTTGTACCATGCAATGTCTGTACTGTTAGGGTCAGGAATACCAGAGACGTACACCTTCAGCTGTCCACTGGAGCCTGCCTCAATGGTGACAACATCACTGACTGCCTGAATGGCTGGGTTAGCTGTACAAAACGTGGATAGGAGTATTTTTGTGGTAACAGTAAGTGATATATATAGCATTGAATTACAAGGTGTTCATCAGGGTTCATTTAAAGAAGCTGCACTGTACTGGGTGGAGATCACTATGACCATGCACTGGACAACCTCAGGGAAAGGTCTATCAATTACACCACAGGCCTTGATCCATGCATTGTGGGAAACTATTCTATGATTCTCCACTTGTTACATTGGGATTGCTTTGATTTGTCACATGTTACTTTGTGCATGGATGTAGTGCTGTACCAACATTTAATAGTAAACAAGGATATGATGTGTGCACTAGACCAGCACTCACCACTTGTGATGTTAACGTTCAGGGACTCGTTAGTTGCACTGTCGTAACATGTATAGATGCCAAAATTGATATTGTTAAAGCTATCGAGAGTAAGACGCTTTCCATTTAACAATGACTGCACCCAGCTGGGGTTGAAAGGCACTTGTCCAGTCCAACTAATACCAGCTCCGTTGTTGGAGGTTGTATTGCAGTCAAGGTTGTCACTGAAGGCACTCTGAGCAATCCGTGTGGCCAGTCCTTCAACCTTCCAGGATTGAATGGAGTTTGTATTTGTTCCGATAGGCTGGCGATAGTAATAGAGCTGAAGGCCTATATGATCAAGAGAGATAGTTGAGTAAGAGCAAAAGTTCAAATAGTTCCTTTCTTCTTGGGGTCACTCTTTATATGCCTACATACACGTGCAATGTTACAGCCATGCAAGCCAATAGCATGCAGGTTACTGTGCAGTGCAACAATCGTCCATAGCTAGACCTACAGTATATGTTCTCTAATCTCATCATCGTCTCATTTCATAAAGCATAAGGATAATGGCGGGGATGCACAAGTTTCCTTCTTACTGCACCAGTTTTCAAAATTCACCAATGAAGCTAAACATCTGTTACAGGTTGAAAAAAAAGTAGTTGTTAAATAAATGCTGTTATTTTTAAAACAAGCTTCTTTGCTTCCCTCTAAAATAAATAAATAAGCAAAAAAGTATACTCCCAAAGTAGCAATGCTGCATTTTATCAATGTCTTTTAGAGAAGGGGTGGGGTGGGGGAGTGTTGGAGAAGGCTAGAAAAGAGCTGGTATATATTACTGACTAGGACAGTTACAACCCTGAACTAACCACACTTCCAACACACCTCATTGGCATTGTATCATCACATAATTAGGTGTATTTGCATATGGCCTCTGCCCTTTTGGGCACTAAGTTGAATAATTACTTCACTATTGTCATAATCTGCATGTGACCTGTTTAACATTTGAGCTATATAAATGACAAGTGACTCACTCCTCTCTCCTCCCCTCCACAGTGACTCACTCCTCTCTCCTCCCCTCCACAGTGACTCACTCCTCTCTCCTCCCCTCCACAGTGCTCCTTTTTTATTGATCTCTGGAACAATAAAATGTTATCTTTTATAACAGATTGCTTTCACCAGTACAACGCATCTAACGTTACTGCAACCTTTCATGCTGTATATGTTTTAGTCCCGATTCATTTTAAATTAAAAAACTGAACACTGTACATGTACAATTAAGAGTTGCGTGTTAAAAGGTGTACATCCATCCTCGGTTTCATATTAAGTGTATCAGGAAAAGGGGTAGGTGAGAATGAAGATATGCAGCTGTCAACGCATTTGTGAATGGGAAGCGGAGGAATGCGGGTTAGGGACTAGGAGAGGTAGTAGTTCCTTCATATCCGCATATTTGATGCCTATACGACGCTGAGTGACATCTAAATTCCACTCGTTATGTGGCGCTTCTAGGTGCGGAATTGGGAGTCTGAAAGTCCAAGATGGCGGCCACCCACTCCTTGTTGTTACTCTTCAGTAGGTTCGAGCATTTATCCTTTCGGCTTAATAAATATTATGCAGGCGTATAAAATTTACGTGCGAATACACATGTATAGTTACAGCAAGATAAACACATGCGTAGAGCTTTACCCATAAATGTGTGCCGCATGAATCTGTGCATGGTCTATATAGCTAGTTGTTCAGTTCCACGCATGGCTCTAATTTAGAATATCACAATCATGACCCGCGACAACCTCTTCAAGACTGCATGGAGTATTTGTATTTACAGAGTTATAGCTGGAGCACTATCAAACCCCCATGCAGTACATACACATTTTTGCACCCGATCCTACGTCTCAAATCATTTTCTCGGAATACTTGTACAAAAGAGAGCTGAAATATACATCAAGCTAACAGTCGTGGGTATATAGCCGTTACAGGATGTACCGCTTGTACGATATGCAGTACGTTACATGTACAGTGTATACGTCATACGCCTGCGGTTATTGCATCGCTCACCTGCGGTCCACCGCAGCCCGTTCAAAGCCGCCACCAGCAGGAGCAGATGGGGGCTGGCCATGACGAGGATAGTCGTCAAGAGGGTTGGTCCTTCAATACTAGACGACAATCGAATTGTTTGCCTGCTCTACGCGACGTCAATGCCAGGGTCAGGGATCTGTGGGGCGTTTTCGGGCCTTCCAAATTTGGGTATGCGGTAATTTTAGGAGCGCAGGAATATATTGATGTCCTAACATGAATACAAAGGGCTTTGTGCATGCATGGCGATCAATTAAAAAAATAGATATCATAAAGCCTACTTTAGCAGTGGGTGTGGTCGTTTATCAAACCACTGGCTACGAAGTGGTTTGGAAAATAATGGGTCAAATCAAGTTTTGATCTCTGTCAAATCATTGTGTGATTGAACATTAAAATCAGACACGTGTGCTTTTTACTGTTCAATCACGTAATGATTCCAAAATGATTCTACGCCCTGTGACTAGCAATGTCAATTTCGCACTAAACCCAGTTTAGCCATGGGTAGTATACGTGATAAGGCTTGTTATAAGTCGCACCCAAATATTCAATGATTAATTTCCTTCAAGTGGTGCAATCAAAGCAGTTTCGGCTAAGCAAAAAATAGAACCAGATACACCCACACATGCACACACACACACACACACACACGCACACACACACACACACACACACACCACAACTAAATGGCACTCTACGCATGACAAAGATGTTGGGAAGACAACACTATTCTCTTTGTTGCTTCATGGGGGGATTCTCATTAAGTGACACAACCAAGTTAACAGAAACCAATCAAACAGATATTTTGCCCTTGGTGAGGAACATGGATTCACCCATGCCAACATCAGTAGCTCTATCCTTTTTATCTCTGAAATAAACTGAGGCTATGCTACCCATGCACCTTTGAATAGTGTGCAGCATGCACTCAGATATTGTCATTTGGTGTTCCACCAATAATACATTATATTTGAATTTCTCTTCAAGTGTGTTCTGTTTACCCTTTAGAATATAAGAATTTGCTTGCACTATACACTTACTTATACAATACAACTGCTGACTCATCTGGATTTCATGCATTGTGTTCTATAAGTAAGTGTATAGTGCAAGCAAATTATTATATTCCCAAGGGTAAACAGAACACGTTTGCATGGCAGAGAATAAAATAATAATAATAATAAAACTATTATTGGTGGAACACCAAATGACAAACTTTGAGTGCTGTACTTATATTTTGATGTAGTTTCACAGTTGCAATCAGTAATGGGACTTAATAATAATAATAATAATAATAATAATAATGAGGCAAGTAATGGCATACAAATGCTCTTATAAACTGCCTATCTATATGGGAAAAGTTTACAAAGGTTGGAAAGGTCATGTTTAGATAATAATGATTTGAAGACTTTAACATCTTTGGCTGTAACAATGTGCTGAGGTAGTAAATTCCACATATGAATTACTCTGTTGCTGAAGAAATGGTACCTGCATGAATGATGGGGTATACACTTGTGCTGGATTTTACATGAGTGACCACGTGTAGTAGAAAGCAGGGGAATATTTAAAAAGTCATCACGTTTGAGGTCAGCAGTCTGATACACAATCTTGTAACACAAGACTAAGTCAGAAAATATTCTGCAATATTCAAGTGATTGGAGGCCAAGGTTATGAAGCCTATCAGAATAACTAAGTTCTGAAATACCAGTACGTTTACATATAGTCCTAGTGAAGAAACGTTGAACACGCTCAATACACTTTATATTAGAGATTAACCAAGGACTCCATATAGGTGAGTTGTATTCTAGTATATCTTATAGGCCAGAACCAAGAGATGAGGATCATTAGAAATAAATCCCTTTAGTAACACTGAACAACGACCAAAAGCCTTTGCAGCAATATAAGAACAATGAACATGAGGTTTAAGATCAGAGCTGAGATGGACACCAAGATCACAAATTGAAGTGACTGACTGTAAAGGTACACTGCCTATTGAACATTGCAGAGAAGGAATATTCGGATTTCCAAATGAAATGGATACACATTTCTGTGATGCAACTGACAATTGCCATATATCAGACCATGAAGAAAAAAGAGATAAGCACTTAGCAATTGCAGTATTATCATGGTTTGGATGAGCATGATAAAATTTAGTATCATCAGCAAACATCTTGATTTGAACAGGGTGGGGAATAGCATCTGGAAGATCATTAACATATAACAAGAACAGTAGTGGGCCTAGAACTGACCCCTGTGGTACACCGCTAACAACAGGCAACAGCTTAGACAAACAATTCCCAATATATACACACTGTGAACGACCATTTAAGAATGATGATAACCATTTCAAGATCTGGGGTGCCATACCATATGCTTTAAGTTTGAGTATCAATTTAGGATGACAAACAGTATCAAAAGCTTTTGCAAAGTCAATATAGACTGCATCAAATTTAAGGTGATTATCAATGGATATTGTCCAATCATTCAGAGTAGTTAGTAATTGTGTGCAAGTAGAGCGTCTAGAAAGAAACCCAAACTGGTCAGCAGATATTAGCTGATGTGATCTGAGATGAGATATAATAGATTGAGACACAATGGATTCCATAACTTTGCAAGATATACAAGTTAATGATATTGGACGATAGTTTGATGGCAAAGAATGAAGGCCTTTTTTATAGACAGGGCATACAAAGGCAACCTTCCATGCTTTAGGAATGATACCACTATCAATAGAATCATTAAAAAGTAAGGAAAGCGGAAAGGCAATAGCAGAAGCAATTGATTTAAAAAACAAAGCAGGGAATCCATCAGGGGATTTGGAACATTTAGAAGGAAGGTGAAGTAATGCATCGTGGACAATATCAGAAGAAAACGTAATAGGTGCCATTAGAACATCTGCATTCACTCGAGGAGCATTAGTAAATACTGATGCAAAATATGTATTAAGCAATTCACATTTTTCAACATTTGATATAGCAAAAGAACCATCACTTTGCAGAAGAGGTGGAATACGGTGTGAAGCACTGATCATTGAATTAGCATAAGAGTAAAACTTTGACAAGCTTTTACTGCAGACAATTATGTGTTCATGGTTCGATCGAAATTGTTGAACTGCATTTTCATACTGTCTAGAGATTTCACGATACTTATGTTTATCAACATGATACCATCTTCGTTTTTGTTTTAGTAGAAGTCTTATGTATTTGGGTTCAATACGGCAATGGGACACCACAGCAACACATGCATGCCCTTAATTAATTGATCTTTCAGAGAGTAATGTAAATCAGTTAAAGCTTTGAAACCTCACTGGTTGTGTCAAGTGGGATTGTGGGGTCTGCTATCCTGGCTAGGATACACTGTAACGGACCGAACTAGCTACAGCTTGCGCGCCCCGCCGCTAGCGCTGCTCTGCTCACCTGCTAGCCACTTAATCCCGTCACCAGACCCCCGAATATACACAGTTCACACCATTATATACACACCGACAAGCCTACTAAATGTTCCATTCACGAGTTCGACACGTTATGACCCCGTGTGAACTTATGACATCAGAGAGACCTCTGGTCTCTCATGTAGCCAGGTGTGTGTGGGCTTGTGATGGGATTGACCTCTGTTCCCAGTGCTATATATGCTGTATGAAAAGCTGAGCTTATTGATCATTTTGCGAATTCAGTCCCCAGTCCTGCAGTTTAGGTAGTTAAGTACTCTAGATTATTTTATAACTAGGCCCACCAGTGATGCATTAGTGATACAGTTGTGAATTAGTGCATTACCATGTGCTCTAATTATGAATATTAAAGAAATAATGTTGTATCCATAATTAAACTCTCTACCCCATTCTGATTCAGATGCCGAAGTTTCTTACTCTTTGGGTGAGGTGCCATTAATAGAGTTACAATATATGTGATTTGGGTGTTCAGATCTCGTCAGTCGGTCACAGACGGTCAGGAGCTGAACACAACCGTGTCGGAGATGAGACGCAGTTACGGCACGGAGCTAAGGAACCTGTTCCCTGGGGACCACTTCGGAGATGTGGCTCTCCTCCTCACCAACTCCATCTCCCCGAATACTTTTATGTCGAACGACCTCTGTCAGGTCCTCGCTATTGGCAAGGAGGCATTCCACAAGTACCTGGCCACTCACTCACAGAGCGCTCTTCTCAAAAAGGCGTACTTTGTTGCTAGTCACCGACTTTTGGAGGGTTGGACTCCGGCGTTTGTACGCCAACTGAGTACGTCTTTGCGCGAGAGGAAGCTGAAGTTTCAAGACATTCTGTTTCAGGAGGGGAGCGACTTGAGAAGTGTCTACTTCATCAAATCAGGCAGTTTCAAACTGTCAGCTTCCAGCAATAAAATGCCGTCAAGGGATCTCGTCAACAGAGCTAAAGATTGCACAGACTGCACCCTGGACAACAGGGGGGGTCGCCCCTCCACCACCACCGCTTGGAAATCAAGGGTGCAGAGGCCACCTCTCAGACCCGCGACCTCTCTGACCCACCTCTCCCCCCCATCCCTGCCCTCCTCTCCCTCTACATCCAGACTCTGCCCTCAGAAACCGACCCCAAGGCGACGCTACAGGCTCCACGAACCCTCACCCCCGTCCACCGGGGTCTGCGTCTCCATTTTGGGACCGGGCGACCTCCTCGGGGGCACGGAGGCCGTCTGCCAGCTGAGACACTTGCTGTTCACGGCGGTGGGCATGGGGAAGGCCACGGTGTATGAGCTGGACGTCCACAGCTTCCGCTACCCTGCTGACCCAGAGGCACCAGGGCACCCTGCACGCCCTGGTCGGAGACCTGCTCCAGCGCGCGGGGGAGTGGGAGAGGAGATTGCCGTCCCTCCCATGGATTGGACTCGTGACGAGGGTCCTGGGTCAGATCCAACTGCATCTGGAGGGTCGTGGGGTGCACAGGAGGTACAGGGAGATGAGGTACCCGCCGGATGCTGTCGCCATGGCGGCGATGAAGGTGTCGGCCAGCAAGGATGCTCTGAGCTCTCAGGAGTCGTCGTTGTCGTCTGATGATCTGGCCCAGGAGTTGCCGAGGGTCAAGAGGAGGCTCCACCCCTTTGACAGCCCTCCTCCGCCCCCGTATGATTCCTGGCACACGGGGGCACGTTTGGAGCCGTTCATTCCTTGCGCCTACGTTCCAAGGCCAATGACCAGGGAGGGTTGGGGCAGTGTGGAGAGCGGAGGGGGGTGTTCGACAAACAGGATGATGGTGTTTGACCTGGAGGATGGGGGTCGTGCTGACATGGCTGCCATAGGATTGCAAACACATGACAGCAGTGCAAGCTCACACTAAAATCTCAGATTCACTCCACAATCGACATTTGGAACGACAGGTTGTTGGGATGGGGTTGTGGGTGGGGGTGGTCACCAGGCCAATGGCAAACCATTGGATCTGACTAGATCTGCTTGGGGACCCCCATTAGAGAGTGGGACCTGCACTGGGATCCTCTCCACACCCACACCCGCAAGTGGTACTAATAGTCTATTTGCGAATAAAGAGACAAATTTATCTTCTTTGAAGTCAGAGGGGCAGATTGAGATTTGCGCAGAGCAAAAAGAAAACGGCCCTGACCAATCCCAACATGGCCTGAAGTCACAGCCCAGGGACAACCTGCCATCACTTCAGCCTCTGTTCCCATCAATTTCATCCACAGCGCATCAGCAAGGGGCCAACCCACCCCAAAGGACAGCGCAGCCATCTCCGCACTGCCAAGAGGCAGCAGCTCTTCCTCAACCACTAGTTCCCCTTCAAGTACAAATGAAGTCTTTTGAGGGTGAAGGAAGCCCCGTTGTGACAGCGCCGCAACCCCTGCAGCCTTCGTGTCGTCCCATGGACACCCAACAAGACCACCGAGGTACCTCCCAACAACCCTCTCTGGACGCTTCCGTGTCGTCAGTGAACACCTTTCAAGTTCCGACGTGGGTCGATCCAGCTGCTCCAAAGAGATTGGTGGGCATGCCACCTCACAGAGCGGGGGATGCTCCGATGGGCAGACACGGGCATTGGCGATTACCTTGCATTCCTCAGACCCTAGACACGTCTCCATGGCTGGGCGCCTCACAATATGGGCAGCAAGGTCCGCCACGTGGCAGTCTGGATACCCTCTGCTCTGCAATGGACTTGGTACAGAATCAGAGATCAGACCAATCGTCTGAAGGCGCTCAGGAGCAATCTGCAGCACCGACTGTCGTGCAGCGGTCATGGACCACTCCTCCTCTTCACGCAGAGGACGTTTGTCAGCTACCCTCAGCTTTGTGTCCCTCTTTGGTTTCATGTCCCCCTGCAGAACTTCATGCCCCCCCCAACAACTCCAATTCCAGACTCCTCGGTGTCGGCAGAATCCTTTGGCCACCCAGTGACAGAAGAATCCCGTATTGCAGAAACCCCTGATTCAATAATGATGGCTGAGTCACCCGGTCCCTCTGTGACCCCCGAACCCCTGGGGCCCCCCACGTCTGCGAGGGTCCTTGGTCGGCCTATTTACCCTTTGTCTCAGGGTCCGAACGACCCATCCCTGGCTACAGGTCCCGTGTCTCCCTCCCCCTTGCACTCTGCCGATGATGCAAACACTGATGCCGCCATCTCTGCCATGTGGGAGGTACCCATCAATGTCTTCATGAGAGAAAAAACCAATATTGGAAGGCTCGAGGGCGTAGATCTCAATGCCAAGCGTGCAGGTCTGGGACCAAGTGACCAATTACATTCTCAGCAGAAGTCGGTGTTAGGTGCAAGGCGGACCCCTGGGGGTGGGGCTCATGCATATGTGCAAAATCGATCCCGGAACTACCCTCTTCACCGCCTGTGGTCCAATGGGGGTGCGGTCAGGCCGCAGCAAGGAGTCCAGCCCCGTCGTTCCATAATTGACCTGGCCTTTGAGCAGGCGCAGGACAAACCTCAGGTCGTGCCAAAGCCCTCAGTAGCTGTTGCTCCGAAATACAGGTTGGTGTGAAGGGGTTGGCTGTTAAAAACGTTTGTTATAAAAATATTTCCAATTCCTTTTGAAATTACAGGAGTAAGACAAATCATCTGGTTGGCAAGGCTAAGAAACCCTCGGATCCTTCCTGCATAGGCAAGCACTGATACGAATTGTTATTTAAACTGAAGTGTTGTAGTTTTGAGTTTGTTTAATTATTTTAATCCTTCTAAAAAAGTCCTGTATTCAATGCATAATCCATGGTCACATGACATAATCCATGGTCACATGACATAATCCATGGTCACATGACATAATCCATGGCCACATGACATAATCTATGGTCACATGACATAATCCATGGTCACATGACATAATCCATAATAACATAATCCGTGGTCACATTGGCTTAATCCATGGTCACATGATGGTCCAAGACTGTCAGTATTGGGCTGATGATCTATATTTCAAGTGCAACTACATGGATGCCTTTTGTAGAAAAATATTTCCAATGGTGTGTCAGGATATTTGGTGGAGAGGCCAAAGTACATGCAGAGGTGAAAGGCCCATAAATCCAAGTAGCTTAGAATGTTGTTTGTGTAACATAGTCAGGATATTTATAGTAGTAGGCTGGATTTTGTCTGCATAGCGGTTGAAATGGGTAACAAAGGATAAATATTTGTACATAAACACATACAACTGTATACCAAATCAGACCAGGTCCCCAGTGCTCATGACCAGGTGACAGTGAGCGATGCCTGCTCGATCGTTCTAGGGTCTGTCTAAGTGGTGCCGGGTCCATGTAGGGGAGGGGTACCTGGGGACCAGGTAGTGGGGACGGTGGTCTTGGGGGGGGAGGACCCCACGTCCTTTCTGCCACTGGGTCAAGTGGTATGGACAAGTTGCTCGTGGTGGCGTAGGGTTGGATGTCGTCTTGGATGCCCACCTGCCTAAGGCTGGAGTTGCTGTTCTCGTACCAAGGTCTGGGCGATAATCCGATTATTGGCCCCACAGGGTCCAACTCTGGTTGAGAGCTCTGAGAAGCCGAGGTCGTTATAGTCAGCAACGAAGGGGTTAAATACGGCACTGGCATCAGGTCCGCATATTGGGCGGAATTTGCAGCAGTGGGGTTAACGCTGGGTGTGTGATGATGTGATGAGAGGGGGGGTTGGGCCCCTGGGTGTGATTAACATGTAGTGAGGCACGGCGGAGCTCATGTGTTCCTCCGTCGGGAGGGAGTATCTGGCTCCCTCTGATGGGGGTGGTTCGGTGGGCGCGTCTTCTTCGATGGCGGGGAGGCGGGCACCCCCTTCGGTGGAGGATGGGCGTGCATCGTGGGCCTCCAGCAAACCTTGGTGCTGGAAGTGCTGCCTGACCCTCGCTGGTCCCTGGGGAAGCTCTTGGGCTGTGTGTTGCTGACTGACGGGCCTGTGAAGACGTCGTCGTGGGGGTCGATGTCTTCAATCGTTGGGCCCGAAGTGCAGCTCTGGAGACGAATCCCTTGCATCATCGACAAGCTGTGGCGTCTGAAAAATAACGTTACAGGTGCTGTTATTAATAGTCATAGCTATCAAACCTATGAGGTCGTCACCAAGTGATGCCGTGCAACATGTTGTGTGCAAAGCATCATGTGAGGGTCATGTGGAATGGAGGGTTCATGGGGATTGAACAAAAAGTGAAAGCTTACATGTACGTTCCTCTATTAATTAGCAACATTACTGGTTTGGAAGAAAGGAAAAGCCATACTATTCCCTCAATGGATCCACACTACACATGCACACACATACACACACACAAACACACACACACACACATACACACAAACACATGTGCGCATGCGCACATACACAAACACCTGCACACACATATACACAAACAAAGAACTTACTTAGTTTTGCGTCGCTTTAGTAGACAAAGTATGATTACTACCGACAGGCACATGGCTATCAGAAATGTTCCGATGACAACAAACACAAAAGCAATAACCACACGCTTGGTGCTGATAGCAATCCGTTGTACTGCTGGTGGTAGTGTTGGAATCGGGTCCTGCTGTGTTTTAGAGTGGACCAGTTACCACAGCAGCAGGCAAGTGAAGAACAGATTCGTGCACACTGGGCATACCGTGAACCATCACAGCAGCTGTTGCAGACACAACTGCTCGTGTGGATGTTGCCACACATCGATACTGGCCACCATCGGAAGGTTGTATAAATGGTATGTGAAGAGTACTTTCAGTTGTCTTATGCAAGCCAGAGGGAGGAGGGTGGGGGGGGGGGGGGGGGGGGAATGGGGGGATTTGTTAAAACAATTGTAAGGGTTAGCTTTATGCTGTACCGTTCCATTGTAACTTGTGACAACTTGCGCCTGAGGTGGGAGGAGCTTCATGTCTGCTCTCATCCATGTGATGTTGATGTTTGGAGACCCACTGAAGATGCACGTAAGTGTGGCATTGGAGGATGCTTGTAGAGAAATGTTGTTGGGTGGCTGTTGTATAACTGGTGTAGGCACTGTTGAAAATGAAACCAATTACCTGTGCAGTTTGCACTCAATGAAGCAAATGGTTGTTTCAACTACACCCTAAGTAAGCATGTGGTGAAGCTTGTGGAAATCTTAAAAAAAAAAAATACAGCATACTGCTTCACTTGCATGTTTGAAGTAATCTCATGTTCAGCTGTCAGGATCTGATGTCATCAGCATCACAGTCTGCAGCAAGTTTAAATTTATGCTTTTTTTTTTTAGGTTCATTAACTCTTTCATGGGCAACAGAGCAATATTGTGCAGCAGGTGCTACACTACTGGTCATATAGTGTAAGTTGTTAGCTAACCACGTTTTCCTGCAACATGCAACACCAACATGTACACTGTAATAATTGGCTTTGCCCGCGAGAGAGTTAAAAAAGTAAATATTAGGGTTTGAAAATGTGATAGAGAGATGATGAAGTGGCAATGTAATATAGTAATCAAATCCAGTTTCTTCTGCAAAACTATTTCGAAATACACTTCATTTTTAAATATTATATACTTGTCTGTAAGGAAGGAAGAGGGTTTGATATGCTTAAAACAAGATAGCAATTGTTATTTCTGTTGTAGCTTGCCTTTGTTCTTGTTTTAAGAATATATGCTTGTACATGGAGTAAGTTAAATGATAAATGTTAGTGTTACTATTGTTAATGTATCGACCTCGGGTGTCTTTTAACCTTGTTACAGTGGGTATATTAAGCCATTTAGCCATCCACAATCTACCTACATTCATAAATGCATGCATACATATATCAGTACACACAAGCACACAATATATGCAAAGCTCACACATATATACAATCGTTATAATCATTATAATTATTATTGTTAAAAACTTACCATTGATGGCTAATTGCATAATGGCGCTTGAAGAAAGATTCAGGGGAAAGCTTTGAGTTACAATACACTTGTAGGTCCCTCCATCACTGTCTTGAACATTGGTTAGTAGAAGTGTGCGGTGATCACTGGAGAAGTTCACTGTTGGCTCCTTTAGTTCTGTAGTGTTTTCTCCTGGCCCCACCTTGAACCATGCAATGTCTGCACTTGTAGGGTCAGGAAAACCAGAGACATACACCTTCAGCTGTCCACTGGAGCCTGCCTCATGATGACAACATCACTGACTGCCTGAATGGCTGGGTTAGCTGTTGATCAGTATGAAAACACATCATATCCACATTTGCTGTTTAGAAGTTTATACCATTGCGCACTCATATCATCTTTGGCACTCACCATTTGTGATGTTGACGTTCAGAGATTCATTGGTTGCAATGTCATAACATGTATAGATTCCGAGATCAGCATTGGTGAAGCCGAAATCGAGTGAAAGACGTTTCCCATTTGTCACCTGCCTGCACCCAGTTAGGTACAATCCCGCTTGTCTGGTCCAGCCAACACCATCTCCACTGTTGGAGGTTGTGCTACAGTCAAGGTTCTGACTGAAGCTATTTGTATTTATCATGTGGCCAGTCCTTCAACCTGCCAGTATTGACCAGGTGGGGTAACGATAGAAGTAGACCTGGAGACCTGCAAATGTTAAATACATGTTTTAATATTTTTGCATTTGTTACAAGAGGGGGGTTGGATTTAATAAACGGTTGTGGAGATTGCAGTATTGGTTGTTGTTACGTGGTTATGCTATGTGCTTTATTATATCCTTAGTTTGTTTATCATGCATGTACAACATTGCATTTCATGTTGGATCTCATTTTGAAAGCTGAGACACAGAAAAGGTATGTGCATAATTTCCCTGTTCAAGTTTTCATATTCCCCCCTGTGGCAAACATTGGGGAGGGTTTCTATTCAAGGATGAATATAAAAGTGATCATAATTAAATGCTGCTATTATTAAAATAAGCTTCTTTGCTTCCCTCAAAATAAAAAATATGCAAAAATTAGACTACCAAGAAGCAATGGCTGCATTTTATCAATGTCACACCTTGTAGTCAACAACGTATTGATCAGTTGTTTCCTGGTCATATTACATGTACCTAATCATTGGCCTTGCCCATGAAAGACTGACTAGGACAGTTACAATCTTGAACCGACCACACTTCCAACACACCTCATTGGCATTGCAAGCAGCCTGTAATTTATCATCACATAATTAGGTATTTGCATATGGCCTCTGCCCTTTTGGGCACTAAGTTGACAAATTACTTAACTATTGTCATAATCCGTGACCTATTTAACATTTGAGCTTTGCAAGATAAGTATTACATTGCACCTTTGTTACGTTCACACAAGTGACATGATATTAGCAAACTACTGAAGTTTGCCCACCCACTCCTCTCTCCTCCCTCCACATCGCTCCTTTTAAAAAAGTTTTATTGATCTCTGGAAAAACAAAATGTTATCTTATAACTATATACATCTGTACAACGCATAACATTACTGTGACCTTTCATGCTGCATGTTTTAGTTCCGATTCGTTTCAGTTCCATCTACAAACCGAACACTGTACATGTACAATTAAGAGTTGCGTGTTAAAAGGTGTACATCCATCCTCTGTTTCATATTAAGTCTCTCAGGAAAAGGGAGAGGCTGGGTTGTTAAGAATTAAGATATGAAAGCCATGCAGCTGTCAGCGCGAAAGAGTATGTGCATGCGAAGTGCGGGCTAGGGGCTAGGCTA
>JABACO010000011.1:791569-903106 GCA_013339895.1 Ephydatia muelleri | reverse complement strand
CTCCGTTGGAACACCAAGCTCCTCAAGCTTACCAAGTCCAATAACAGTCGCAGCCCTGGCCTGATGGTAGCTATGACAACAGCAGTGGGATAGATGAAAATATTTAATATGTACTTTAATATTCGTGTGGGCCCAAGGTACAGGTACATTTAGCAGATCTGGATCTAAAAATGCATGCTTAGTTTAAGATTATGTTGGCTTTCCAACATTTTGCGCAGCTACTCCAAAACTTGTTTAAGTACAAGAGAAATGCTGAGAAATAGATTGATAATTTCAATGTGCCTGATAGCAGAAACATGCTGTACAGAATGACTTAGTTTTTTGCAGATTTCAATCTCATCCTCCCAGTTTGCACAATTACCATCAGCCAAAGTTTATTCACAGTTCATAGCAGTAGTAGTCGTATTCAAAGGGATACTTTTCCCTCACAAGGAGGTACTTTATATATTCAAGACCCAATTCCCTACAGATGCATTTGACCCAGCTTGGGATGGCATAGAGAAGTTCACCATTACTGTAATCTACAGGATCATGATCATGAGGACTTTAAGTACCACCTCAATGGCACACAACTCATTTAAGACGCTTATTATATTGATGCTTGTCATCTCAATGTCTGGCTTCAAGAACTTACAAATGCATCTCCCTTTGGAAGTCGTCATCAGGGTCAATAAGCGCATGTTCAGACTGCTCGTTCCCCGGTCCCGTGACGACAGCACTAGCAGTGTTGGGGGGGCAACCACGTCCATGTACTCAAGCCAGTCAAATTGGCCGCGAAACGCGCCCAGCTTCTCTTTAAGCGCGGACTATTTAGAGAAGGTCTGACGTAAGCATGTGAAGCAGCATAACGAGAAACAAAATTCTGACGTACCACATTGTTCGTGTAGGTCTTTGGAGGCCGTACTTTAGTCACAAGGCCTGCCTGAATAGTCCCTTTGGCAAATTCTTCTTGGAGCTGTGTAACAATATATTGAATCCTTTTTACATGAAAGAAAAGTAAAAAACCTCTTCATCCGAACTCAGGTTTTCAGATACACTCTCTTCGTCTGTACCACTCATCCCTCACATGTGACGTCTTGATATTTCCGTAATCTCTCCGTCTTTGCCGCTGTTATAGCCGTTGATAAGGCCGCACGTGACCCTATATAAAAGTTGAAGTTATGACGACCAATACGCAAAGACGCTATTTCGCCTGGAGCCCGAATAATTCTTAACCGAAGGCTATATCAACAATATGGCCAACATAGACCGAGACTATAGAGAGCGCCTTCTAAGCACCCTCGACCAGGTGAGAACAGTCGATAAAAGTGCAATAGCTTTTTAGAAAGTTATTGGTCCGAGCACTGGTGCAACAGATGGAGAATTAAGCATTTCATGCTCGTTCAAAATATTTATGTTTGAACTGAGCGTTTTGTCGCTGTTTTAGTCTCCAACGTCCTCTCCGTCGAAATCACCATGCGACGGATCAGGTTACATTTTCAAATCTCCGAACCCGTCTCGTGAGAACTATTATGATCGGTAAGCGCTGGCGGGCGCTGTTAGTGGGATTTTGTGGTACCTGTTCGATTGATACGTACCGGCGTGGTTCATTCTGTTTGTGTTTGTGTGTTTGCGTGTTCACACATCCGACTGTCCGTGTGTGTCATGGATACGCGTGCGCAGTTATATACCAAGCAGCGGCATCTAGCTCAGCGAGGAAATGTTTGTTCGAAACTCCACTCAGAGCGACCTCAAAGAAGGACAAGTAAGTGAACATCGAGATTACGTGCTGTTATTGGTACAAGTACTTTGATGAATTGACAACATAAAGCTCTTTATTATGTGTATGTGTACACGTATTCATTGCTTTACAGGGATCAAACTGTAGAACCTCCAAAAGGTGTGAAACCCGGTTGTTTGAATACACTAATTTGTTTTATATGACGTTTTTATCTACTCCAAACAGCCGAGGCCCTCACTCAAAAGTCAGCCTTACAGAACGAGCTCCTCGGAGAAAGCATCACAGAAGTGCCTGTATGTGTGCATATGTTTGCGGCATGCACACGCTCTCTTGTGTGTGTGTGTGTGTGTGTGTGTGTGTGTGTGTGTGTGTGTGTGTGTGTGTGTGTGTGTGTGTTGTGTGTGTGTCGCGATGCATGCGTTGTACCTATGCATGAGTGAGCACACCTCATTGCATGCCATTACTCCCTTTTGGGTTGTGAAAGCCAAACACTCTTGTCCTACGAAACAGGACCCTCAAACTATGGAGAGGGGAGGGCCTCTTGCAGTCATATCCCCTTCCAAAAGCAACATGCTTAAGGTGAGGGACACACAACACAAGAACACATCACAACACACACACACACACACACACACACACACACACACACACACTCACCTATACAGTGCAATCCTTGCTTGAAACATGTGTGTGTACTTTCCACCCGATTCTTCATTGCAGTTCCAGTCCTCACCACAGAGGTTAGACCCTCACGCTCCCTATGCTGTTTCTCCCATCAGCAAGAGCAGGTCAGAACACTTTCCTCAACACACCTCCCTCCTCTTTTGCCCCTTGGAGTCCCCATCACCTCCTTGCCATCTCAACCCTAACAGTAAACAACTGCTGCTGTCTCCTCGAAGAGTGACGCGGAAGATTGCGAAGACGCCTTTCAAGGTCCTGGATGCTCCAGAACTGCAGGATGACTTCTACCTCAACCTGCTTGACTGGTCTTCCCACAACGTTCTGTCGGTGGGACTGGGCTCTGCAGTGTACTTGTGGAGTGCATTCACGTGCCAGGTATGTGGATTGCACACACACACACACACACATATACACACACACACACACACACACACACACCACATGCAGACACACAATACACACATGACCACCCACAAATGCACACATACATAATACACACATAACCACAAATGCACACACAGTACATGTACCACAAAATGCATATACCACACACCGTGTAGACACACATGCACACATGTCCACACCGACTTTCCTACCATTGACTTGACCTGTAACTACTGGTCAACAGGTCTCCAAGCTGTGTGATCTTCAAGAGGAGAGTGACTCAGTCACCTCAGTGTCTTGGTCGGATAAGGTATGGCTACAATAATGGGGGTTGAGGCCGAGACAATTGACCATTATGGCACCTGGCCTACCTCCCTGCAAACAGCACCTCCTTGCAGTTGGCACACAAACAGGTCTGGTTCAAATATGGGATGTGGCTGCAGAGAAGAAGCTAAGGACGATGTCCGGTCACAGTAGCAGAGTCGGTACGGTACCCCCCACCCCCCCCCCCCCCCCAAGGACAACGCCCCTGATGACTTTGCCCCCCCCCCCCCTCCCTTCTCTGTAGGTGCACTTGCCTGGAACTGGGACACCCTGTGTTCAGGAAGCAGGGACCATACCATTGCCCAGTGGGATCACAGGATGCCAGACGCGCCTACTCGCACCCTCAAGGCCCACACACAAGAAGTGTGTGGACTAAGGTGGTCAACAGACCATCAGCTACTCGCGTCGGGCGGCAATGACAACAAGGTGTGCACACAGTGGTGTGTAAGCTTGTTTTGGCAGAGGAGTTTTTCCAGCGTGTTTTGCTTTTGATTGCATAGTACCTCTCTCGCTTCCCACCTGCCCCACCTGCCCACTCACTCACTTCTACTGTCTCCATCCTAACAGCTGTACGTGTGGAATCAATCCGCACCAGAGCCAGCACTGTGCTACACGGATCACACAGCTGCAGTGAAGGCCATTGCATGGTCCCCACATCAGGTTTGGTTTATTTTATTTTATGGTACATAGCGTGCAGTGTGTCACTCACTACACAACACTTCTCCCGACCTCTTGCTCGCCTAGCATGGCATACTGGCCTCAGGGGGGGGAACGGCAGACCGGACCATCCGCTTTTGGAACACCTCCACCAACCAGCCTCTTCAGTCGATGGACACAGGCTCACAAGTGTGCAACCTGGTGTGGTCCAAGAGCACGAATGAGCTGGTCAGCACGCACGGCTACTCCCAGAACCAGATTGTGATCTGGAGGTACCCGTCATTGACACAGGTGGCCAACTGACTGGCCACACCACAAGAGTATTGTACTTGGTGAGTGTAGGGAAAAGGGGGGGGGGGGGGGGGGGGGGGGGGAGGGGAGGAGAATGGTAGAAGAAGAGGGTTGATAGAAGGAGGGGGAAAGGGGGAGGGGAGATGGTAGGAGAAGGGTGAGTGGATAGGAAGTATGAGGGAGAATTGGGGGGTCATTCTTGAACCGTTCCCCTCAGGCAATGTCTCCTGATGGACAAACGATAGTCACAGGGGCAGGGGATGAGACATTACGGTTCTGGAATGTCTTTTACAAATCAAGATCTCACAAGGTAGGTTAGGGAGTGGTGTGGTGGCAGGACAAGGGAACATGTCAACCAGCTCTCCCTCCACTCATAACAGGAGGCATGCTCTCCTCTTAATATGGCTGTCTACATCCGCTGATCCCTATAACATCATTGGGTCTCAGGCCCAGACAGCTTTTTATGTTTTTTCTTTTTGGTTCAGTTTTGTTTGTATAGTCCTCTGAGCAGAGAACTTTTAGTGTTCAATTTCTCATTTTTGTCCACATTTTTGTCCATTTGGTTGTAGTGTGTATATGTGTGTGTGTGTGTGTGTGTGTTGATATTTTATTAGATGTTTATTTACATACAATGCAATGTTATGGGTATGTGGAGCACCAACACATTGGGTTTGGGTGGTAACTGTTTCAACATACTTCATATAATCTCTCAGTCAAAACAGTCAAATATACTCCAGTTACATAACACAACTATGACACATCACTTAGATCCTAGATTAGCCCAAATTAGCGTTCTCATGTCCGATTCCCTCGCATTCTATTAAATACACATCTTTCTCACCTTCGACATTGTGGACTGTGAAGTTTGCCTGAACGGTGGTGAGGTGCGTTTAGTGTGAGGCAGCTGTGGTATCAGTGGTGTACCTTGTGATCAGCTGTGCGACATGGATGGCTGTGGAGGTGTGAAGTGTGAGAGGGCCTGTTCTAATGGCTGACTTCCCCTTTGCCAATGCCATAAGGATCACCACCTGGGGAGAGGAAAGAACAGCTGTTCTGAAAAACACTCACTCTTAGCATTTGCTCCACACCATCCCCTCTCCCTTCTCCCCTCCTCCCCCACCTGGTCCTGCAGGTAGTCATCGACACAGCCACCTGATCTCAATGCTTTAACTAGTCCTTCTCCCCACGTTCTTGCCTGTTTTCTTCACTGGGGACACCTTTAGGAACTTAACGGTTAAGCCGACGGCCATGCCAAAACAACACACCTCTTTCTCCGTTTGCAGATTCCCCAAATAAACATCCAGTTGTTGTCTCAGCAATTGCACTGCATGAGAGTGTGTCATTGGAGCACAAGATTAGGAAGGATAGGGAGAGAGAGAGAAAAGAGAAAGAGAGAGCGAGGGGAGTGTGTGGTGTGGTGTGTGTGTGTGTGTGTGTGTGTGTACGAGGTATAAGAATGACGAGGCTGAAATGATCCCAGCTCCTCACATGATGCCTGATCCATTTCCGCACGCCTGAGCAGCCGTCTCCTTGACCTCAGTGACCTCTACGGCCACACCTTGCAGCTGCTTCCTTATGTAGCTCTGGGCGGCAGATGCCATCCCCCTGGCCACCTCCAGGGGCAACACCCCCGCAACAAAGCTGTGGATCCTTACTCTGGTGACCGTCCCAGGATCGACCAGCGTCACTGGTGTGAGGTGCTTGACGGGCTGGGTGTCAATGACAACCTCACCCCCTCCCTTGGGGTAGAACCCTCTTGTTATGTATGTTTGTTTTGAGGAGGGTAGGGAGGCAAATGTATTGAATTATTAATGACCCATTCATTTTAATGTGGTGTGTGTACATGTGTTTGTGTGGTGTGTATGTGTGTGTGTGTGTGTGTGTGTGTGTGTGTGTGTGTGTGTGTGTGTACATACCTTTTCTTCAGTTGACATTCCACCTGGACTCCAAACTTTGCTGCCATTGGTTGGAACACCTTTGCGGGACAAGCCAGTGAACAGAGCCAAAGGCTGTGTGTTTCCCCTACCTCCCTCATATAGTCGATGGGTGGAGCCATGTCAGCATTCGTCCCACCCTTCAATATCACCCTGGATGGCTTGGATGCATACAGTAGGCATGGCAACGCTACCTGCTGCAACAGACACACACTTCTGCATTAGCAACAAAAAAAAAAACAAAAAAACAAAAAAAGGGGGGGGGTGTGGGGGGGGGGGGGGGGGTGGGGGGGGGGGGGGGGTGGGGGGGGGTGAGTATATGGCAATATGACATGATACATGCGTGCATACTGCTTACCCCAGCTGTGTGTGTGTCTGCTGTAAATTCCCCTCCAATGAGAGGACCTGGCTCAAAAGTGACTTCTGAGGAACCTGTGTGGTCACCAGACAGCCTAGCTCCACAGAGCTGGCTAACCAGCTGTGAGGTGGGATTTTTTTTTTATGTAGTAGCCACTATGAAACAAACACACAGATGCGCACATACACACAATCAGTTTTAAGTATACGTCACAGCTTAATATACTCAGTACTTGGATTCCACTGAGATGCTGGGGGCGGAGTCCGGGTTTATCTCGGCCCCGCGCGAATTTTGGTCACTCTAACTGGCTGGCGGAGTACGCAGCTTGCGGCAATTGTGATCCGCAGAATTTGCCCTCCCTGAATAGACCACATCATTCATTACAACGCCCACGATACGCACTGTGACAAAAAACCAAAGCTTCCCGACCGATTCTAGCTCACCCCCTCCATAACGGAGCCGTCAATTTCAAGTGACGATTCATTCGTAGTAGAGACTAAAGAGTGCGGGGTTCCCTCGTCTGGCTTTTGCTCTCTGGGTGCTTTCGAGTGCCTTTTGCGCTTTCCCTCTCCCACTGTGGCCATACCCCAACAAGCGCGCGCCCGCGTTCGTTCCCCACAATTAATTAACGTTTACATATTGCTAATAATTGGTAATAAAGGAGATGCTTTCAGATATTATTCTCTTCTGGTAAGTATCTGTTTTCCTCCCTTCGTTTTTATGTTTTCAACTCCTGACGTGGCGTTCCGTCTCCTCTAGCACATTACTGATTAATGCTGCAGCTGTACTCAACTTTAAACTGTAAGTACGTTCAGAATAACCCTTTCAAATTATACTGATGCAAGCAAATGTTGTCCTGCGATCCTGCACCACATACGCCTGAAACAGTTCCTTTCCCCTCATCAACCCATCTTCGACTTTGCCGGTTGCCTTGCAACTAGGCAGCACTTTCCTAAAAAGCCCACTTCTTATACCTTCTTCGTGTAGTTCCCCCACCTGTACTGCACGTGTAATTACGTATCAGCCGACCCAGCAGCATTGAAATCCGCTAAATACATTGAGCTATTCCATTGAAGGCAAAGATGATGTCTAGGGGGTGAGGGATGATGTGAAACAAGCTTGACCTCTGGAAGGGGTGGGGGGTGAGGTGTTTAAATATTTGTGATCTGTTCTGGGGGTTTGGGGAGTCCAATATGTTGTCCTGGGTGGGTTTAGGTTAGTGTTCAGAGGAGGGGCCGGGTATGTGAGGGGGGGTGGGGCCGATACGTGAGGGGGGGGGGGGGGGGGGGGGGGGCCGGGTACGTAATTATTGTCATCCACAGGGAACAGCCCATTAGTCTTGTGGACTGGATCCAAGTACATCCGGCTTGCAAGACTACAAGTATATGATTTGGTATTTGTTGTTGTTACAAGCACGAAGGCACAGACAGACACATTTGAAGACAACAGCCAACATGTCACAGCTGGAGACAAGATACGGGAATTTCTCAACAGCTTGAGATACTTCAGAATCTTCATTGCCTTGTGGAACCTGTTTGTCATCGCTTGCATGTTCATGTGAGTTCAATTCCTCTTCTCCCCACACCACTCCATTGCTCCTCCTCCCCCTCCCCACACCACTCCATTGCTCCTCCTCCCCCTCCCCAACACCACTCCATTGCCCCACTTCTCTTCATTCTCCCTTTATATGATATCAGCAACACTGACAGGTATGCTCTCTCCACAATGCCTTTCATAGACTGTTTGGGTCCTGAAGCCAGCAGTTGCTTGACAACAGACATGTGTTACATCATAATATTTGCACAACTGATAATTCCTTGCATCTCAGCGTTTAATCTTTTTGTGTCATCATTTATAATTGCAGTGTGAATACAAAAAAAATAAAAAAAAATTGAGCTAGTGATGGCTGATAACGCCTACAATGAAGTTGCTACTGTTTAGCTGTGATGCAATCAATCACCACACACATGGGAAATGAATGCATCCCTCCCTGACACACAAATGATTTCTGAACAATGATTTTGTTAGGATCTGGCGTTGTAGCGAGGATTAGAGTAACTGGATGTAGGGTCCACAAACAATGGGTTGCTTCCACTCTGGATGTGGGGGAGGGGTACATAGTTACCATGACAATAAAAGGTGTATACCTTACCCTATTCGTCTCTTCCCTAAGGCTCTTTTCCCACTGCTTGTATTCAAGGAACTCCTAGAAAACAAGAAGACACATGTAGGTATAAGTGGGCCCTCCCTCTTTCTCACCGTCCCACTGAAAGCCTCACTTACACCACAAATGTCACACTTACACATACTTAACACTACACGTATGCTCCACTTATATCACTTTCAATGCTAAAATGACCCGGCGAGTTAACAGCCGCAGTTAACGCAATGCTTACAACCCAGCTGCTGCAGGCTTTCCACAGGATGAGGGCAATGACAACCAACGACAATGATCCCTAGCACAATGCCCACCGGGATGGGCCAAATCACCTGGCTAGGATTACAGTCACCTGTAAGAGGTTCAAAAACAAAACAACACAATTCGTTTAAAACGGTGGGTGCTTCCACTTCCCCTCTCCTCCCCCCCTCTCTTTCCCCTCCCTCTCCTCTTCCTCCTCTTCCCTCCCCTCTCCTCTTCCCCATCTCTCCTCCTCTCCTCTTCTCCCTCCTCTTTCCTCCTTTCCCGTCCCCCTCGCCGCCCTCCTCTTCCATCTCCCTTCCTCTTCTCTCTCCCCTCTCCTCTTCCTCCTCCTCTTCCCTACTCCTCCTTTCCTCCTCCCTTCCTCTTCCCCGTCCTCCTTCCTCTTCCCTCCTCCCTCCTCTTACTCCCCTCTCTCTCCTCTCCCTTCCCGTACAGCCTCTTCCCTCCTCCGTCCCTCCTCTTCTTCTCCTATCCTCTCCTCATTCCCGCTCCCTCCTGCTTCCCCCGTCCCCTCATGCTGTCCTATCCCCTCAAATCGTCCCTCCCCTCCTCTTTCCCTCCAACATACAAATACAAACCACCCACCATTGCACGCAGTGTGGCATAGTTCTTCTGTGTGGTGTCGAGGACAACATAAACATTTCCCTCCAATCCAGTGACATAGCGATCCAGCTCGTAGATGACCTCACAGCTCTGGGAGGTAATGAGCAGGTACGGAACACTGGCAAGGGAAGTAATGAGAGGGATATGAGTCACAACCTTCATACCTTTAAAGTAAGCACATTTGAGTAAGTACTTTAGTGACAATACACATACTGCAAAGAAAATACCTTACAAATGGTACCCTTTACAAGGCAGTACATGTAATACTATTACAAGGCAGTACATATAATAATGTAGCATGCCCACCCATAGTAGTTACCCATAGCAACCATGCCCCCATAGTTCCCTCATACGCACCCACCCCACCAATTACCCATAGTTCCATCATAGCAACCATGCCCCCCCCCCTCCTACCCATAGTTCCATCATAGCAACCATGCCCCCCCCTCCTACCCATAGTTCCATCATAGCAACCATCCCCCCCCCCCTCCTACCCATAGTTCCATCATAACAACCATGCCCCCCCTCCTACCCATAGTTCCATCATAGCAACCATGCCCCCCCCCTCCTACCCATAGTTCCATCATAGCAACCATGCCCCCCCCCCCCTCCTACCCATAGTTCCATCATAGCAACCATGCCCCCCCCTCCTACCCATAGTTCCATCATAGCCAGGCACTGAGGTACGGTTCTGTACGTAGGTGATGTTGGCACATCGGGTACCGCACGTTCCAGTGATGTGGCACTCCACACAGCTCAGTATGTTGCTGCAAGCTCCAGTGCAGGTCTGCCACAGCGGAACACACAACACACAACACACACACACACACACACACACACACACACACACACACACACATGCACAACACACACACATGCACACACACACACCACACACACACACACACACATGCAAAAAGGTCAATATGACTGTACTGTTGACCAAAAATAGATAGGTTGGGTCCCTTCCACAAGGGTGCTTCAGTGTGTACCCTGTTACAAAACACTCCATTCCCACTGGCACCAAACACTCCACTCCCCACCCTCCCCACTCCCACTTCAACACAACGTACCTTGCACTCCTCGCAGTAGGTTCCTATGCGAGCTGTGGCATTGCTGCATATGCAAATGCCACAGAGACACTGACCTGCATTCGAACACACACTCTGAGGAGGGGGGAGGGTAAGAAAGCATAAACAGTGACCACTCCCCCACGAGCTTTGAAAGCCATGCCCACACCTTCGCTCCCGGCTCGACACATTGTAGCTGGGAGGTGGGCAACCACAGGAGTATCCTGTGTAACCTTGGTTACAAGAGCAGCTGTCACAGAAGCAGTCTCCATTGCCTAGGAGAGAAGAAGTGGTGAATCCTGGATTTAATCTCACGGTGTGTGATTCAATGTACTGTTTGCATGGGTTCATCACACACACACACACACACACACACACACACACTAAACACACATCCGCACACACACATACACATACATCCACACACACATACACACACACACATACACACACACACACACTAAACACACATCCGCACACACACATACACATACATCCACACACACATACACACACATCCGCACACACACACATACACATACATCCACACACACATCCGCACACACACATACACATACATCCACACACACATACACACACATCCGCACACACACACATACACATACATCCACACACACATACACACACATCCGCACACACACACATACACATACATCCCACACACATACACACACATCCGCACACACACACATACACATACATCCACACACACATACACACACATCCGCACACACACACATACACATACATCCACACACACATACACACACATACACACACATATATGCACACACATACACACAAAAGTAGGCAAGCTTACCCGAGCAGATGGCTAGCTGGCCTTTGCTGTTGTACCCCATGGGACACTTGTTCCTATCACACTGGCAGAACTGGCCGCCATATTGTACCCCGCCCACCTAGCGGTCAAAGGTCAGGCACACTTTAACGTATACACACATCCATTTAAATACATATCCACGCACATGCACACATAACACCACATCCACTGACATACACATGTACACACATGCACATCACTGATACACACTCACACACATCACACCCACACACATGCACATCCCACACACATCACACCCACACACATCACACACATCACACCCACACACATCCCACACACATCACACCCACACACATGCACATCCCACACATCACACCCACACACATCACACCCACACACATCCCACACACATCACATCCCACAAGTCATGAACATGCTTGCAGACGTACACACATGCATGCTTTTAAAATAAACTCACAGAATCACAGACACACTTGCCACACACACAACTGCCTCGTCCATTGCACATCTCAGTGGTAGTATCAGGTCTGGATGGAAATGACACAATATAACATCCATAGCCACATGGGTTAGACCAGAGGACATGGCCACATGGGTGAGACCAGAGGACATGGCCACATGGGTGAGACCAGAGGACATAGCCACATGGATTAGACCAGAGGACATAGCCACATGGGTTAGACCAGAGGACATAGCCACATGGGTGAGACCAGAGGACATGGCCACATGGGTGAGACCAGAGGACACAGCCACATGGGTGAGACCAGAGGACATAGCCACATGGGTTAGACCAGAGGACACAGCCACATGGGTTAGACCAGAGGACACAGCCACATGGGTTAGACCAGAGGACATAGCCACATGGATTAGACCAGAGGACATAGCCACATGGGTTAGACCAGAGGACATAGCCACATGGGTGAGACCAGAGGACATGGCCACATGGGTGAGACCAGAGGACATAGCCACATGGGTGAGACCAGAGGACATAGCCACATGGGTTAGACCAGAGGACATAGCCACATGGGTGAGACCAGAGGACATAGCCACATGGGTGAGACCAGAGGACATGGCCACATGGGTGAGACCAGAGGACATGGCCACATGGGTGAGACCAGAGGACATGGCCACATGGGTGAGACCAGAGGACATAGCCACATGGGTGAGACCAGAGGACATAGCCACATGGGTTAGACCAGAGGGTTAGACCAGAGGACATAGCCACATGGGTTAGACCAGAGGGTTAGACCAGAGGACATAGCCACATGGGTGAGACCAGAGGACATAGCCACATGGGTTAGACCAGAGGGTTAGACCAGAGGACATAGCCACATGGGTTAGACCAGAGGACATGGCCACATGGGTTAGACCAGAGGACACAGCCACATGGGTTAGACCAGAGGACATAGCCACATGGGTTAGACCAGAGGACATGGCCACATGGGTGAGACCAGAGGACACAGCCACATGGGTGAGACCAGAGGACATAGCCACATGGGTTAGACCAGAGGACATAGCCACATGGGTTAGACCAGAGGACATGGCCACATGGGTGAGACCAGAGGACATAGCCACATGGGTTAGACCAGAGGACATAGCCACATGGGTTAGACCAGAGGACATAGCCACATGGGTTAGACCAGAGGACATAGCCACATGGGTTAGACCAGAGGACATAGCCACATGGGTTAGACCAGAGGACATAGCCACATGGGTTACATAGCCACATAGCCAAAGTTTACAGTAGTCTCAATCCAAACCACATCCCTCCCCCCCCCCCTCACCCACCTATGTGGAAGCACACCCTCCCCATCCCCTCACCCATATGGAAGCACACCCTCCCCATCCCCTCACCCATATGGAAGCACACCCTCCCCATCCCCTCACCCATGTGGAAGCACACCCTCCCCATCCCCTCACCCATGTGGAAGCACACCCTCCCCATCCCCTCACCCATGTGGAAGCACACCCTCCCCATCCCCTCACCCATATGGAAGCACACCCTCCCCATCCCCTCACCCATATGGAAGCACACCCTCCCCATCCCCTCACCCATATGGAAGCACACCCTCCCCATCCCCTCACCCATATGGAAGCACACCCTCCCCCTCACCCCACCCATGTGGAAGCACACCCTCCCCATCCCCTCACCCACCTGCACAGACTGATGGCTTGTGGATCTGTGTTGCAGTTGCATGTCGGTCCATTCCTGCACCATGTGTGACCATCATCAAATATTTGCCCCACACACACCATCACACCATCACACACACACCATCACACACACACACACACACACACACACACACACACACACACACACACACACACACACACACACACACACACACACACACACACACACACACACACACACACACACACACACACACACACACACACACACATGTGCAGGGTCATTCCAAAAACAACTACCCCTTTTGTTTCAAATCTTCATGCCTTTCCTCACAGTTGTTCTCCTCCAGGAAATAGACAATTTCACTGGGCTTGTTTTGAATGACTACTGCTTGCCCTAGGGTGGGTGTCATTGGGACATACCCTTCGTTGTATTAATGTGCTATATTTGTCACAAGGGTGTGTGGTTATTCTTTAATTTATCTTAAAGTTGGACAAAATTATCCAACCATTTTTAATACTAGATAGTTGCCCACAACAACAACTTTGAGGGAAAATGATCAGGTGGCCTGATTTAAAGGCAGGTAGCCATTTTGAAATGGTCAAATCAGAAACATCCCGCATAAGAGAAAGCCACACAGTTTAGACAAAATGTGTCTTTGTGTAAGCTTTGTGGTTGTTTCTTATGAAGCAAAACGTGAAACAGTTAACACCGGATCCGTGAGAACAGGACATTTTTTTTGTCGAACCCTCCATTCAGAAAATTAGTCGGAAAAATGTTTCTCGCTACAAGAGTGGCATTTTTGGATAGCCCAACCATCGCTGAAATTGTTTATGTCATTTTTAATCTTGTAGCAAGATTGATGCTGGATCTGTATGCATTGTAAGAGACGCGATTCGCAATTTCTCGGTCATCGCGGGGACGTAAGTACACTTTTTTCTCAAGCCCTATTCAACAAGTTTTATTGTGCTTTCATGCTTAGTTTGTTTACCAATAGAGATCATAGCGAATAACGTTTCATTAATCCGCTTAGATTTTGTACAAAACGTTAAGCCAACTTGCCTTGGTAAGTCCCCAGACCCATGGAAAGTGACGTAATTCGTTATTTAGCCATTGGTGGACGAGTCGAGTGTAAAATGTTGCCATCATGTGCTGAGAAGCACACGCGTTGCACTAAGTGTTGTCTATACAAACCCCACCAACCTCCAGGTCGTCCAAGGAAGGATAGATCGTTACCACGTACGAGCTAGGTAAGGCGCATCACAGAGTACATGAAAACTTGACAAATTGATACGTTTTGTGCAGGATTAACATCAGAAAAGCCGTTGACAAGAGAGGAGCGATGAGAGAGAGAGAGAGAGAGAGAGAGAGAGAGAGAGAGAAGAGAGAGAGAGAGAGAGAGAGATAGACACGAGACTAGCGACGTGCGACAGACTCAACAACGACAGAGACAGACGTGCCTGACAGTCAACCAATCACTCTACTCTCTCCTCCTACTAGCTCCATATAGGGCTAGTGGAGAAAGAACTTCCGATTATGTACACATGGTGTCTATATATGTCACAATATTAGCGTGAAGCTTTAATATAGGACCTCCGCCCGTATACGCAGTAAATAACTTATTTCCATCGTGCCAGAACTATATGATAGACATTTGGCTTTGTGAAACTTGTCTTTCAGAGAGCTGAAAGACTCGTCAGTGCCAAAATTAGTAGAATTCGATGTTTGTGTGTAGAAATGAGAATATATTCACTGTTTATGAATGAGAATAACGTCACTGAAAAAAGTGTACTTTTTTCGGTGATGGTTGTAAGTTACGAACTTTGAACAAACACAGGATAGGCTAGGAAGTAGGTATGAAGGTGGGAAAAGCATAAATATTCATGTGGAGAGCTGTATTATTATAGTTCATAGCGTTTACAACAATTGGACCGCTTCCGACTAATTTTCAAAAACGTGCGTTCGACAAAATCAGCTCAAAAAATGTCCTGTTCTCACGGATCCGGTGTTAAAAAATGGTTGGATAATTCTGTAACCACACACCCTTGTGACAAATGTGACACATCAATACATTGAAGGGTGTGTCCACATGACACCCACCCTGTTGTGCCAAAATAACAAGCATGCGCTTGAAAGGGGCAAGCTATAGTCATTCAAAACAAGCGGAGTCCAAATCGATTTAACAGTATTTGATAAACCCAATACAATAGGATATGCAAATGTATTGTGAAATTGTTTATTTCATGGAGGACATGAAGATTTGAAACCGAGGGGAACAATTGTCCCCACACATGCACACACACACACACACACACACACACACACACACACACAACACACACACACAACACACATGCACACACGTGCACACACACACGCACACACACATGTACACACACACAACACACACACACACAAAACACACACACACAACACACACACACAACACACACAACACACACACACACAACACACACATGTGCACACACACACATGTACACACACACACGCACGCACACACAACACACGTGCACACACACGCACATACACACATATGCACACACACACACGCACACACGTGCACACACACACACGTGCACACACACACACACACACGCACACACACACACGTGCACACACACACACAAAGCATGCACACACACACACACACAACACACACACACAACACACACATGTGCACACACACATGTACACACACAACACACACACACACAACACACACATGTGCACACACACACATGTACACACACACACGCACGCACACACAACACACGTGCACACACACGCACATACACACATATGCACACACACACACGCACACACGTGCACACACACACACGTGCACACACACACACACACACGCACACACACACACGTGCACACACACACACACACACACACACACACACTACAATGCACCCACACCTAGCCACCACACATACTTGTTAGGCGAGCACACACAGGTGGAACACTCCAATGCACCCGAGCTACTGCACGAGCTGCTTGTGTAGTCCTGGGTGTAGAGAAAAGACCACACTATTGTCAGCACCAGAGCTCAATGTCAGGTGTGTGCTTTTGAGAGGAGAGGGATGGAAGTGGCTGTAACTTACAATACAGTGGTTAGATAATGCAAGTAGTTACTTAATGCCAGTGGTTACTTAATGCCAGTGGATACGTAATGCCAGTGATTACATAACACCAGATGCAATACACATCAAGTAACATCTCTTCAGTGGTGTGTTGTGTGTGAGTGTGTGAGTGTGTGAGTGTACATAATGTGACCTTAATCATCTATTGGGGTAATTCACCCATGTCTTTTCCTACTAGTGAACTGCCAAGTGGCTCCATTAAAGTGTTCTGTTTTAAAAAGTTGTACTAAAATGATAATTCAATAGAGAACAATATGCATATATTAAAGGGAGGGGGAGGAGGGGGAGGGGTTCAGGTATATTAAATGGAGTGGGTTCAGGTTAACCCAATCTGCTTAGCAAGTACAAGTTAACCCAATCTGCTTAGCAAGTACAAGTTAACCCAATCTGCTTAGCAAGTACAAGTTAACCAATATAAACACACCGTTGAAAGACAGCTCTGGCAAGGTTGGCACATCACGGAGATGTTCAGCCGCAAGTCACCAAACCCGATGAACTGTATGTTGGCAGCCACTGTCCTGCTGTTGCTGGGTTGGGCGCAGAACTCCTTGGCGACCGTCAACGTTGCTATGTAGCGAACCGTTGTGTTCACTGTGATGTTCACACATGTGTTTGTGGTGCTAGTCTGGAGCCATCCTGGTGCACTGCAATTAGAGTAGTAACAAGACTGTGGGAGAGGGGAACGTGGCGAAACATTACCAGTTATTTTGCGGCGAAACGCTGATGGAAAGGTAACGCTCATTGTTTGTACCCGTAACCACGGGGATGACGGTGCTTGAAAGTGTCTGCATAATTAGAGGAAGGTGACAACGTGACATGTAATAAGCTATAAGTATCCACTAATAGATTGGCTCGTTAATTGAACAGTAGACCTAATTATAAAATGTAGGAGTTCGACATTCCTACATGATGGGTACCTTTTGTGGCACATGGGGAGGGAGGGAGAGGAAGTGAGGGAGGGGGAGGGAGGGAGTGAGGGAGGGGGAGGGAGGGAGTGAGGGAGGGGGAGGGAGGGAGTGAGGAAGGGGGAGGGAGGGAGTGAGGGAGGGAGGGAGTGAGGGAGGGAGATGAAGTGAGGGAGGGGGTGGTTTAAAAGTCCCATCGATTTGTTCTTTCCTCAAGCCCACCATATGCCAGGCAACATTGTTGCATGCAACTTTAAATGTTGCCCGCCAGTGGGGCACGAAATTATTGCTTGTAACAACTGTGACGTAATCAATGTTTGCTTGAGAAATGGCATCAGACACACTTGGGAGAGTTGGACTCTTCACAACACCAGGCAACATACTGTGTAGGTGTTGCTCAAGACCTGCGGCAAATTGTTCTCGTTTCCCAAGAGCTTCCCCAGGAAAGCGCTCTTGATACGATTAGCCAATGCGACGTAGGAAGTGGCAAACGTGTCTATGTGAGCGAATATGGGGATGATCCTCTTCTCGTTCAACACCTGGCTTATGACGGCAGCAGAAGGGTAGTCGGACAGTTCACTGTCCTGGTAGACCCCTGATGGGGACAGTCGACAGGTGAGTGATGGCGGGTTGACCAGGCCAGCAAGCTAGAGGGAGGGAGGAGGGAAGGAAGGAGGGAAGGAGGGAGGGAGGAAAAGAGGGAGGGGGAGGAGGTAGGAGAGGGAGGGAGGGGAGAGAGGAAGGAAGGGAGGAGGGTGGGAGGAGGAGGAGAGGGGAGGTGAAAGGAGAGGGGGAGGCTTGATGCCACAAGGGGTCGACTAATGTGCACCATAAGACACACACCGTTCCATCCAGAGCGTAGTGGTAGTCTCGTGGTCATTACGAAGACGATCCTTCTGGACTGGCCAGCTGGTGACCATCCTACCTGGTCCTGATGGGACACACGACCACAGCAACATAAAAGAACACATTACACAACACAACACAGAACAAAACACACATAATACAACACAACACAAATCGCACATGCCTAAACAACTGCACATTAGTTGGTTCAATTGTTTGGGAGATTTTTTTGTGTGCACATTTAATTGCACATTTCAACACCACCTTTATTTAGGTAATCAATTAGACATCAGCAAATTAGATGTTCCTTAAACAAAACTGTAGCATTTTAGTTCCTATGGAAACACTTGGCACAGAGTGGAGGCTTACCTCACATAGAGCGATCTGCAGGAGGGCATCCAACAGGGCATCAGGAGTGTCCAGGTTGGCTGACACATTAGAAGCATTCAGAGTTTCCTACACAGGAGAAGGGGGAGGAGCGTTGGTTGTTGAGACATCAATTCAATTTTAGAAGTGAATGTTTGACAACAGACAGACATGAACAAATTTAGAACACAACATGAGATTGAAAGCGTGCACCTGTACAGAACATTACCATGAAGACTGATGTACAAAACATTACCATGAAGAGTGATGCATTGTCAGTGAAGTTAAGGGTGTGGTGGAAATCGTACACAGCGTTGCAGACTCCAGCTGCAGTCACCCCTTCACAGGGGTTATCCAGACTGCACAGAGAAGAACACACACTCATGTCTCAGCCGCAATATAAACCACACACCCACAAGGCACAGCTTCCAGCCACTTTACTGTACTATCCCATTAACTTGGTTCGTAAGTGAGTTTTTTTTGTCTGCAACAAAATATGATGGAATGCTCCAATACAACATATGAGGTAATGTGTCAACACAGACCACAGATACAGGGGTCTCGCTATGTGTCCGAACACACACTCTAAGCACATTAACAACCGGAGCTGTAGTGTGTCATTGTTTGTCCCTTGATTACAGATGCTGTAAGTATGAATCAAGTAATGGGATGACCAAACCTTGACAGATGTACATGTACATGTACATGTACATGTCCAATACATACACAGTCCCAGGTAACCATGACGCCCCACCACACCCATAAGGGTCTACCCAGTCAGCCCAATAAGGGTCTACCCAGCCAGCCAGGTATCCAGAGAATTTAAATTAGAGGCATGACTGTGATTAAAAGCATATAATTTAAGAGTGTTGTTAGTTTGCACACTGAACCCAAAGATGTGGTGCCTTAAAAGAAGAAACATTACCTCTCTACACTACCATTCACTGAAATATTTGCATGTACGCGCTTATTCAGAAACTCACTGGTCGAATCGATCCCCATGTCGAAGGAGCAGTTTAGAATAATATCTTAGTTTTACACTAGGAATGCATTTACACTTCCTGTGATGGTAAACTTGACGACTCTTGGTATAGAATTATGAATATATTCATAATAGATTTTACAAGCGGAGCATGCAGTTCGTGTAAATGAACACCCACTTGCAGTGTGATCTTTGCCATGTGCTTTATTAGTTTCTATACCAATTCTGAGATGTTTGTGAAGGAGAGCGAAATACATTCATAATGGTGTTAAGTACTTTGTGATGCAAACTATGCAAATGACTCGTGCTCTGCCCCAGACCTTGCAGCGCTCCCCCATGAGAGGGACCCACCCATTGGCTTACGGGACCCACCCACTGCCTTACGGGACCCACCCACTGCCTTACGGGACCCACCCACTGCCTTACGGGACCCACCCACTGCCTTACGGGACCCACCCACTGCCTTACGGGACCCACCCACTGCTTACGGGACCCACCCACTGCCTTACGGGACCCCACCCACTGCCTTACGGGACCCACTATATTAACCTTGTGCCACGCCCACCAAAGCTAATCCGGCAATGTACATGAATATGCACACATAGTACATACATACATACATAACATACATACACACATACATACATACATACATACATACATACACACATACACACATAACATACATACAACATACATACATACATACACACACATACATACATACACACATACATACATACATACATACATACATACATACATACACACATACTACATACACACATACACACATACAATACATACATACACACATACACACACATACATACATACATACAGACATACATACATACATACATAAATACCACACACACACATACACACATACATATACACACACACATACATACACACATACACACAATATAACTACACACATGCCACATAGATTTTTGGTCTTACCTTTCCCTATCACTAAAAGGTGCCAATCGTTTGTCAACATAGGATCCAAACGCAATGCGAAACTTGCTTGTCAAACCTTGCATTGTGGTAACTATAGACACAAGATAAATATACATTAAACTTGATAACTATCGTGTAACCACGGTGATGAAACTTGTCAATAGTCACCAATTCCACATATTAATGAGATATGATAGCATGCCTTCTTCAATGAGAATGCACTTATTTCATTATTATGTATATATAATAATTTTCTTCACACTTTTCGTTGCTGCTCTGTGGCCAACTAGATACGAATACCTCCAACTAAATGACTTAGGTGTTTCTAACAAGAATGCCACACAAATGTACAGGATCCTGGCATGAAATAACTAACCAGGTGACATTCTCTTGTTGAATAACTAACCAGGTCGTACTTTCTCCTAGTTAGAAACTAACCATGTCACACTCCTCCTAGTTTGTAACAACAGTCCAAAGCACATTGTTGCACTGCAGTCTAACCTGCCTTTAGTGGTCACCTTCCCCACTGTAGTCAGTTCTGGATGGCCCCGATTTATGCCATTACTCTGCATACATCTACACCAACATCTGTACCTTGCAGCCACCTCCACAATATGACCTGCTCCCTGGGGTGACCTCCACAATATGACCTAACAATCCTGCTCCCTGGGGTGACCTCCACAATATGACCTAACAATCCTGCTCCCTGGGGTGACCTCCACAATCCTGCTCCCTGGGGTGACCTACACAATACAACCTAACAATCCTGCTCCCTGGGGCAGGGATTATAACGCCAGCCGGTCATCGGACAATGTTCGACCAATTTAGTCAATTGTCCGTTCGATTGTGCGCATGAGCGAACAAAATGTCCGACGAGGCTTGTCATAGTCACTGTTTTGCGTCGCTGCATGAAGTATTTGCATTCGCTACAGGGACAGACTAATTTTTGTAGGCGTAACGTTTGCATCGCACGCAATTAACGTTGGCGTACGGTATGCTTGGACCGTGGTAGCGTTTATAGAACATAGCGTTTTAAAACATAACCTATGGTGCCCATGCGCCGTCGCACGTCACTAGCCACGTACAGTTACGTACTCTAGTGTCGGGATCGAGTAACTTCTGTTATGTAAATTCAAAATTATGTAAATTTACGGCGTGGATAAAGCGTGAGCGTAGGCCTATAGCGTTTGCGTAGGACGGTAGGAATGAAGCGTATGTCAAAAGTATCGTACGTAAACGCAAGAAGCAGGGAATTGCAGTAACAGAATATAGCAAAGGCTCATAGCGTTATAAAAGCTAAAAGGCTAAAAAAAAAGTTTGATTCCACTGTGTGAATTACCTACCGGCTATATAAGCACTATGAGGAGGCACCACCGCAGGCTTTACCTTTAATTTAGACGACTGGGACTTGATCTTTTATAGCCTAATGTGCATGTAAGGTGTACAACAATTTGTTGTTTCAAACATGAATAATGCATGTCCTGTCAATCAATAATGATGTCCGACCATTTTCAACTATGTCAGGACACTTTGTTAGGACAATTTTTTCACTCCGCTAAAAACCCTGCTGGAGTGACCTCCACAATACGACCTAACAATCCTGCTCCCTGGGGTGACCTCCACAATACAATCCTGCTCCCTGGGGTGACCTCCACAATACGACCTAACAATCCTGCTCCCTGGGGTGACCTCCACAATCTTGCTCCCTGGGGTGACCTCCACAATACGACCTAACAATCCTGCTCCCTGAGGTGACCTCCACAATACAATCCTGCTCCCTGCCTCCACAATACGACCTAATAATTCTGCTCCCTGGGGTGACCTCCACAATCTTGCTCCCTGGGGTGACCTCCACAATATGACCTAACAATCCTGCTCCCTGGGGTGACCTCCACAATCCTGCTCCCTGGGGTGACCTCCACAATCTTGCTCCCTGGGGTGACCTCCACAATACGACCTAACAATCTTGCTCCCTGGGGTGACCTCCACAATCCTGCTCCCTGGGGTGACCTCCACAATCTTGCTCCCTGGGGTGACCTCCACAATACGACCTAACAATCCTGATCCCTTGGGATGACCTCTTTGGGCAGGTTATGACTACACCTCCCCTCTAGATCAGAGAGCTGACAGGGTTAACCACAAGGCTTACTTAGTTTGGTGGCAGTGGTCTTCAGACCATTCACATAGGGTTCCAGACTCTTCGTAAGGTCCATCAGTATGTACAGGTCGATGGGTAAGGACTGGGGAGGAGTTACGGTGAGGGGTATTTGAAAGGAATCACCTGGGGGACGAGGAATCACAATCAACACTGTTCACTGTCCAATTCAGAGGTAGACCAATATCACCCTCCTACTCCCGCAACACACTCTGGCACCAAACAGTACATAACACCTTCTCAAAGCCACACCCACATTCCTCCCACCCCAAATTCCCTTGCATACAAACTCACCTCTCGAACCACGCCCCCTCACACCACACCCCCTCACACCACCTACCTGGTCTCAGTGAGACTACTACACTTGATGGTTGCACTGGTGAGAATGGCTTTGAGAGGAGGAGGGAGAGGGTTAGGATGGGTGTGGGGAAGGGGGATGGGAGAAGGGCCATAGAGTGTGGGAGAGGAGTGTGAGAGAAGGGCCATGAGAGTGTAGGAGAGGGGAGGGGAGTGGAGGGCCATGAGAGTGTAGGGGAGGGAGGGGAGGGGAGTGGGGAGAGGACCAGGAGGGTGTGTGGAGGGAGGAGAGGAAAGACAGCATGGACGGGGTGTGGAGGTAGGGAGGGAAGGAGAGGGTGGAGGGGTGTGGAGGGAGGGGAGGAAGGGAGGGGAGGAAGGAGAGGATGTGTGGAGGTAGGGAGGAAGCAGAGGGTGGAGGGGGTGTGGAGGGAGGGGAGGAAGGAGAGGGTGGAGGAGGAGAAGGAGGATGGTGTGTAGGAAGTAAAGCAAAGGATTCAAAGGGAGGAGAATGGGTGTGGAAAAAGGAAATGATGAACTACTTGAGGTGTACCATTGAGGGATTGACATACCTGATAAGTGGTCACATTTGAGCTCTTTGGGAAGAGAATGCTTTGGGCGGGACAGTTGAGACTGTTGGAGAGCTCAGTGAGGTTCCTGCACAGTGAGATTGGGTTCAGGCTGGAGAGCTGGTAGGCCACACCCACTTCTCTCTGGAATACACTCTACGTCAGGGATGATGAAGGGCAGGTATTGGATGAATGGAGACAGTCATGAGGACATGGCATAACAATGATTGCATGTATTGGGGTGTTCATCCGTGTGCATCCATGCATGCATGTGATTGTGTGTTTGTGGTGTGTGTATGGGTGTGTGTGTGTGTGTGTGATGCATGCGTGTGTGCATGTGTGTGTGTGCCAGGTGTGTGTGTGTGCATGCATGCGTGTGTGTTGTGTGTGTGTGTGTGTGTGTGTGTGTGTGTGTGTGTGTGTTGGAGTGGAGAGGACCAATCACAGGAATGAACTCACCGGGTCATTACACCAACCACAAGATGGATTTTCCAGGAGGCAGTCTGAACAGCGTGTGTAAGCTGAACATGCTGTAAACAACAGTGATAAAGGTTTCACTTTCACTCATGGATATAAATACATAAACATCCAATCACACACACAAGTACACACATGCACACACATATACGGTATATACGCACACATGTACATGTACGCATACATATACACACACACGTACGCAGACACATACACACACGAGGTACCCCTTGAAGCACAAACCTCCTTGTCCATAAGCAAATGGGAGCCAGATCAGGATGACGATCCAACACGCATTTCTTCTGTGATGCTGCATGTGCATGTGCCTGGAGACTGGGCATCATTAAGAACACAATGATCTCGAGATACGTCCCATCTGGCGGCATTGAATTGAACAAATGTACACAGACCGCTTGCGTACAGTTAGATACCACCGTAGGCCAGTATAAAGCGTTCTTTTTTTCCCCTTCCCATCTCTATGACAGCCACGATAGTACTGGAGAGCCGCAGACAGAAAGAACACAAGATACAACTCCTTTATCTTCCCATAACTACTTCTCCTCCTCTTCCTCCCCCTCCCTCCCCCCCACCACCCCACCCCACCCATTTCCCTCTCAATGCTCACCCCCACATCGCACCGATAGGAACCTCGAATGCATGCAATGTCTTCGTATGCGCATCAATATTTATACACACAAGAACGCCGCCAAGTGGCTTGTGAGAATAACGATAAATTCACTACGGCGGCTACTATGGAGACTTATAGATCCTGTACCTGAATGCGATTCTCAACACGCGGCGTGACACACGCCTAGTAGTTCAAGTTCAGGTTGCTCGCCAAGTCCAAACGATCTGACTCCTCGATCCTGTCCCACAAAAATTTCTTCCTATTAGAATAATTAATTATCTGGTTAAGTAACCTGAAAAGACGGCCTTAAATCCGATTGGCCGTCTAAAACGCACTGCGCCAAATTCGAAATTCAATCACTTTATTGTCGTGCAAGGTGAGTCTTACTTTAAGCGCTAGCTGCGACTTCGGTGTGCAACGTCAATAAAGTGTCAACAGGCAGGTCATTCCCCCTGGCCTCAAATGCATTTCTCTATACTCCAGTCTTTGAAAATGACATCGAATCCATTCATATCTCAAGATAGGACACATTTCCCTGAATTCAGTCCCTCCGTATTCTCTGTCGTCAAGACCCCATCCAGCGAAGTACGCTAACGCAGTGCTACGTTTGTTCTGTCCATACTGTATGTCCATTCCCTCTTACTTTTAAATAGTCTGGTGGTTTCAAGTGGTCGATAGATAATCTCGCTTTGCTGGTAAGTGCGTAGAAGAGGGAGAGAATGTTCACAGGGATGTATGTTTCATCATCACTTCTAGAAACCTGCCGAAATCGACACCGATCTGGCCAACCTTCGTGGGCACAGGTACAATTTCGAATTTAAAATATGATGCAGTTAAGTATTCAAAAGGTCGTTTGCTGTTTCCACACACAGTCCCGATAATGGGCAGGAAGCCCAGAAGGCTGTGGAACAGGTTGGTGGGGAAAAAAGTGCCTGTTCATTGTGGACAATACAAAAGAGACTGTTTGTCAGACTGCTGTACTCTGTGCCAAAGTGTATTAGGGTGTGGTGTGGGGGCCATGCATTTGTTGCAGAATGTTTGCAATGGGTAGCTTAATTCTGTTATGTTAAAAGACACACCACTCCCCTCCCCTCCACTCTCCCTCTTACCTCTTTCCACTCCCATTTACAGTTCTTCTCCCAGAAGACCATTCTCCCATCGCCATGGACACACAACATCTCTAAAGCCACGCCAAAGAAAGTGACGTTTTCTCCCCTGCCACCTGCCCTTTCCTGTATGCAGGAGACACAACAAACCCCGACCACCGCTAGTCCATAATCCTCTTCCATTTTCTATAGACATTCAAGAGTGCAGCTTATCTGAGCCAGAAGCAAGAGACAGCGCTGTAGCTGACGGTGTGTTGATAGGACCAATGCAATAACCCTGACATGGCTTTATGTTTTGTTTGCACGTTTCCCACCATCACACGCCACCTGATCACAACAGCAGGGACACAAACGATCCTCACCCTCCCGATGAGTCTGAATGTGGAAGAACTGCTAGGTAGGAAGACGAAATGTGTGTGCTCATGCTGGTGTATAGCATCTGCAGTGCGTGCTTCGTACAATGTGTGCATTAAAGTATGTGCATATATACAAGTGTTTGAAAAGATTACATCAGCCCATAACCGTTGGGTTTCGGTGGACAGGCCCACATTTCTATAACCATGACGATGACATGAACATCGTGAATTGTTCTTTGAGAAGAAAACTGTTTGGAAAGCCAGAAAGGGTGGAGCAGGTTTGCAAGGACAAGAAATAAAGCACAGTGACACACTCTCTCTCTCTCCCTCTTCAGGATTCAAGATCGTTCTGTGAGGAAGCACAGGTGGACCATACCTCAACAAAATCTCCTAGTTCCCCCAGCTGCAGTCAACAGGCATGGTATGGTCTCATACCCAATCCCCCTCCCTCCCTCTTACAACTCCTCTTACAACTCCACTCCTCCCTCTTACAACTCCACTCCTCCCTCTTACAACTCCACTCCTCCCTCCCTCTTCACACCTCCCTCCCTCTTACCACCCCATACCTCTCTCCCTCTTCACACCTCCCTCTCATTACAGCCCCACAGCAGGAGGCATATCTTCAACACCTTGGATGTCACGTTTCCTCAGTGCTGGGGACCAGCCATCTGCCTCCTCCCTCCTCCTCCAGTCTCCTGCTCTCATGAGGTCCATCGACAACATCTCCCCCATACGAAGCAACGATGGACCGAAGCGAGGGAATGTGGTTCCCATGGCAACTCCAAGTAGCACGCCATTCCGAGAAGACCCTGCCGTTCCGGAGATGGCACTGGGGCTGAGTCCCATAGGTCTGGGCACCATACCACCTCAAGAGGAGATGGGAGAGGTGGAGACGGTGAAGAAGGTTACGTCAACTCCAATGGGAGCAGGGACAGGTAAGTGATCCCTCTATGTGAAGTACTACCGAGATTATGAATATGCTATGCACATATACCTGCCCCCACACCACCATATGTGCACTATCCTCACATGCACACACACATACACCACACATACACCACACATACACACACACCACACAAAACACCACACACAAAAACAACACACAAAAACACTACACAAAAACGCCACACACACAAATACCACACATACAAACACCACACACAAAAACACCACACACAAAAACACCACACACAAAAACGCCACACACAAACACCACACACACAAACACCACACACACAAATGCCACACACACAAACACCACACACACAAACGCCACACACACAAACACCACACACACAAACACACATGTATACACACACGTGCTGCACACACATGCAGTTGCAAAAAGGCAACTGGTCTCCTCTCCATTTACAAGTCCGCTACTAAAGCAACCCTGTGTTAGGGAGCAAGATGAGGGTGGGGACCAGGATCAGGGAAGTGGGGACGAGATGGCTCCGCCCCTCTCCCTGGTGGACCTACAGATGGATATCACAGATCCCAGCCTGCCATCACAGGCGGCAGGGGCACCCCTTCACTCCACGGCAACAGGCGGGGCGCCATGGTGGCAGGTTCCAGTCCATTCCACCATTGCAGAATCACGGCATCTGGTGGGAAACTCTGGTCCCCAGACCAGCTGTGCTGATTCAGGAATTGCTACGTCATCGGAGATTGGTTCCACCTTTGGAACATGGAACCTTAGCAAGGGGGGCACGACACAGGGGGTGTGGTGTATCCAACCGAGCCTATCAGAAGATGAGGCGGGGCCAGGACAAACGAGAGAAGTCACGTGCCACCATGACAACGAGGACTGGTCCAAGGCTGGAGGTTTGGGGGTGCTGCACACTGGCAACCACATCAGCGGGGAACAGCTGAACGCATGTCTACAGCGTAGCTTTGTACCGAATCCCGCCTTGTCGAACGCGGGCCTGTGCATGGGCACGCCCCCTAGCACCGCCGTTTCCCACCACTCGCGCGAACACAGGACCCCTGCAGGTCTGGGCACCCCTCAGGGAGGGCTGCTACCCTCCAAGTTCAGGGCCATCGGAACGCCGAGCAGATACTCGGACTTAAGGCTCGGAAGCACCCCGACGTTGAAGAGTTCTGGGATGAGTTTCGAGGCTGAGGAAGTCCTGAGAAAGAAAGAGGCGCTTAAGGCCAAGATGCGTTTCGGTGAGCGCAGATTCGTTTTCTTTATTTACTAACATGTTTGTTACAACATATAGATGCTCCTCTTTCGGAGTTGTCGATTCAGATGAGCTCGTCATTGTGCGGTAACGGAGCTGTGCTCACTTCTCCCGTATCCAGAGGTACTAATGTCGGAAGCTGAAGGTCCTCAATAACACTTAGCTTGTTTTGTCTGCAGCGTCTGGAATGGGCAATCGATACATATACACGAGACAACGGTAAGCAAATAAATTCGATCTGTACCAGCATGTTGGTTCTAACAAAAAAACAAACTATTTTCTTTTGCAGCGGTGCGCTTGTCGAACTTATCAGATCGAACCAATTCTCCATCGGTTCTCAACTCAAGCAGCTTCCTCAGGTAGAAATCACGTCGTACTGGAAAAAATCATCTCAGAAACGAGAACTGTTTGATCTTGCGTGTAAAGAAAACGTACCGCATAAATTATTCCAGTATTGATAATAATTTTTTTTTTCATTTCTATTTGCTACCACGTGGTCTCACGCCAGCTGTAATGGTGCTCGTTAGTTTAAGTGTGAGCTAACTTGTTTGGCTATGATCATTCTTAGTTCGACTGAGCCTTCGGCTGTGATGTTCCAACCCTTTATGACTGTGTCTTTTCCTTATCTGACTGCTGCCATTACGTGACAGCAAATGACGAAATTTATGTGCAGAAAGGGGTATTCGTATGTATGTATGTGTGTGTGTGTGTGTGTGTGCGTGCGTGCGTGCGTGCGTGCGTGCGTGTGTGTGGTGTCTGTGTCTGTGTGCGCATATCCTTTTTGTTTATGCATATGCATGAGTGTGTGTATGTTTAGTGTATGGTTGCGTGTGCTATTCGTGTGCGGAGGGAGTGAAAAGAAAACAGGCTACTAAAGATGATCTGCGCAAAGTATGTAAGAACTGTTAATGACAGCTTCTTATGATTCTACAAAGCATTCTGAGGTAGCCTTAAAATGTGTATTAGTGGTGCGTGTGTATCACAGGGAAAAGTTTCGCATTCCCAAGTTGGATTTTGATCCACAATCCCTGGGTGGAAAGGCTTAAATCAACATTGGGCAGTTTGATGTGGTTTGTTGTGTCTACTGTGATTGCTTATCACATTGGGCTGTTCCATCATTTAACCGTACACCCCTACAGATGACAATAATTGCAAACGTATACCCCCGGGACAATTTATAAAAGCACCCCTGGACAAGCTTGTATTATACCTCCACCCCCCAGGGACAGACATGTAAATGCCCCCTGGACGAGCTTCTGTTTTGCCCCACCCCCCTGGACAATCTTCTATGTTGTTCCACTCCCCCCTGGACAAGCTTCTATTATGCCTTCTAACCCCCCCCCCCCCCCCCCCCCCCCCCCCCCCCCCCCCCGGGACAGGGATTTAAATGACCACCCCCCGGGACATATTCCCTATACCCCCCTGGACACCATTTATTGTCATCTGTAGGGGTGTATAATTAAATAATGGAATAGCCCATTGGGATCTTGGATCAAAACCCAATGTTGGGAACTCGAAACTTTTCCCTGTGTATGTGTGTGTGTGTGTGTGTGTGTGTGTGTGTGTGTGTGTGTGTGTGTGTGTGTGTGTGTGTGTGTGTGTGTGTGTGTGTGTGTGTGTGTGTGTGTGTGTGTGTGTGAACTTTTGTACTGCAGTGAGAGCTAATTAAAGGATAGATACACGGAATACCGCAGTTGACCTGATGCATTAGCTTCTACGTGTAGTGTGCGTGAGTCCTATTATCATCTGTGTGCTTTTGATGACTACTCCATCAGCACTCGTCCATTGAATTTTGTATACACTTCACCAGTATTATTGAACATTTGTGTACGACTATAAGTTTGGAAATGAATGATAGTTTATGTACACTTCGAAGTGTCACTGGGGGGGGGGGGGGGGGGGGGGGGGGCTCTTCAAAGCTACACTGTTAGGAGCCACATTCAAATACACTTAGCAGCTGGTGTGGCGATAGTTATGCCCGCGCCGCGTTGCTATGGACACCTATGGTGCAATCACGGTACGCCGTTCCGTGATGGCTAGTGAAATATTCTTGTGTGCGAGGAAACAGTGTTACGATGCCGTAGCAAAGGAGCCTAGCCTAAGGTTTAGCCAGGAGATTGATCTACTGGCGGGGTGGTTGAATGAGAAAGGAGAGATATTGAAACACTTATCGAAAGGTTTGCACGGGACAAAAGTGGTTGCGGTGTGTAATTTTCAATCACTTTCTCCAGATGAACTGAGATCGTTAGCGGCGGTTGTGCGTCTGAAAGAGTACAAAGCGGATACGGTGATCTGCGAGCAAGGGGAGACCACTGACAGGCACGTGTATTTCCACACCTGCATTATTTTCTCTGCAGACGTCTATAACTAAGGGTGCGCACTACTTCTTACTGCAGCATAGTAATACATTCTCATAACTCCACTAAGGGTATTCATAAAGCTTAGCTTCACAAGCGTAAGCCTGTGCTCTGATCTTATGAACGTTTCAGGTGTTTTTTTTTGCGTTTCAGTGAAATGTAGCGTACATTTATCATGTAGTATTAAACAAGTTTGAGTCGTATGTTAGAGAATATGTTGTTGCCTCCTTCGTATCATAGTGTGTTTCACTATGTTTTGGATGTTTCCAGTTTCTACATCATTTTGAGGGGCACGGTAGCTATCTTGGTGGATCAAGTGGAGTCTTTCAATGGCTACACCCGGCAGTCAACACAGAACCTGAGGAAGGGCTCGACCTTAGACCGTCTCCTGCACACAAGCAAGACAGACGGTCAGGAGCTGAACACAACCGTGTCGGAGATGAGACGCAGTTACGGCACGGAGCTAAGGAACCTGTTCCCTGGGGACCACTTCGGAGATGTGGCTCTCCTCCTCACCAACTCCATCTCTCCGAATACTTTTATGTCGAACGACCTCTGTCAGGTCCTCGCTATTGGCAAGGAGGCATTCCACAAGTACCTGGCCACTCACTTACAGAGCGCTCTTCTCAAAAAGGCGTACTTTGTTGCTAGTCACCGACTTTTGGAGGGTTGGACTCCGGCGTTTGTACGCCAACTGAGTGCGTCTTTGCGCGAGAGGAAGCTGAAGTTTCAAGACATTCTGTTTCAGGAGGGGAGCGACTTGAGAAGTGTCTACTTCATCAAATCAGGCAGTTTCAAACTGTCAGCTTCCAGCAATAAAATGCCGTCAAGGGATCTCATCAACAGAGCTAAAGATTGCACAGACTGCACCCTGGACAACAGGGGGGGTCGCCCCTCCACCACCATTGCTTGGAAATCAAGGGTGCAGAGGCCACCTCTCAGACCCGCGACCTCTCAGATCCACCTCTCCCCCCCATCCCTGCCCTCCTCTCCCTCCATGTCCAGACTCCGCCCTCAGAAACCGACCCCAAGGCGACGCTACAGGCTCCACGAACCCTCACCCCCGTCCACCGGGGTCTGCGTCTCCATTTTGGGACCGGGCGACCTCCTCGGGGGCACTGAGGCTGTCTGCCAGCTGAGACACTTGCTGTTCACGGCGGTGGGCATGGGGAAGACCACGGTGTATGAGCTGGATGTCCACAGCTTCCGCTACCTGCTGACCCAGAGGCACCAGGGCACCCTGCACGCCCTGGTCGGAGACCTGCTCCAGCGCGCGGGGGAGTGGGAGAGGAGATTGCCGTCCCTCCCGTGGATTGGACTCGTGACGAGGGTCCTGGGTCAGATCCAACTGCATCTGGAGGGTCGTGGGGTGCACAGGAGGTACAGGGATATGAGGTACCCGCCGGATGCTGTCGCCATGGCGGCGATGAAGGTGTCGGCCAGCAAGGATGCTCTGAGCTCTCAGGAGTCGTCGTTGTCGTCTGACGATCTGGCCCAGGAGTTGCCGAGGGTCAAGAGGAGGCTCCACCCCTTTGACAGCCCTCCTCCGCCCCCGTGTGATTCCTGGCACACGGGGGCACGTTTGGAGCCGTTCTTTCCTTGCGCCTACGTTCCAAGGCCAATGACCAGGGAGGGTTGGGGCAGTGTGGGGAGTGGAGGGGGGTGTTCTACAAACAGGATGATGGTGTTTGACCTGGAGGATGGGGGTCATGCTGACATGGCTGCCATAGGATTGCAAACACACGACAGCAGTGCAAGCTCACACTCAAATCTCAGATTCACTCCGCAATCGACATTTGGAACGACAGGTTGTTGGGATGGGGTTGTGGGTGGGGGTGGTCACCAGGCCAATGGCAAACCATTGGATCTGACTAGATCTGCTTGGGGACCCCCATTAGAGAGTGGGACCTGCACTGGGACCCTCTCCACACCCACACCCGCAGCTGGTACTAATAGTCTATTTGCGAATAAAGAGACAAATTTGTCTTCTTTGAAGTCAGAGGGGCAGATTGAGATTTGCGCAGAGCAAAAAGAAAACGGCCCTGACCAATCCCAACATGGCCTGAAGTCACAGCCCAGGGACAACCTGCCATCACTTCAGCCTCTGTTCCCATCAATTTCATCCACAGCACATCAGCAAGGGGCCAACTCACCCCATAGGACAGCGCAGCCATCTCCGCACTGCCCAGAGGCAGCAGCTCTTCCTCAACCACTAGTTCCCCTTCAAGTACAAATGAAGTCTTTTGAGGGTGAAGGAAGCCTCGTTGTGACAGCGCCGCAACCCCTGCAGCCTTCATGTCGTCCCACGGACACCCAACAGGACCACCGAGGTACCTCCCAACAACCCTCTCTGGATGCTTCCGTGTCATCAGCGAACACCTTTCAAGTTCCGACGTGGGTCGATCCAGCTGCTCCAAAGAGATTGGTGGGCACGCCTCCTCACAGAGCGGGGGATGCTCCGATGGGCAGACACGGGCATTGGCGATTGCCTTGCATTCCTCAGACCCTAGACACGTCTCCATGGCTGGGCACCTCACAATATGGGCAGCAAGGTCCGCCACGTGGCAGTCTGGATACCCTCTGCTCTGCAATGGACTTGGTACAGAATCAGAGATCAGACCAATCGTCTGAAGGCGCTCAGGAGCAATCTGCAGCACCGACTGTCGTGCAGCGGTCATGGACCACTCCTCCTCTGACCACTCCTCCTCTTCACGCAGAGGACGTTTGTCAGCTACCCTCAGCTTTGTGTCCCTCTTTGGTTTCATGTCCCCCTGCAGAACTTCATGCCCCCCCAACAACTCCAATTCCAGACTCCTCGGTGTCGGCAGAATCCTTTGGCCACCCAGTGACAGAAGAATCCCGTATTGCAGAAACCCCTGATCCGAAAATGATGGCTGAGTCACCTGGTCCCTCTGTGACCCCCGAACCCCTGGGGCCCCCCACGTCTGCGAGGGTCCTTGGTCGGCCTTTGTCTCAGGGTCCGAACGACCCATCCCTGGCTACAGGTCCCATGTCTCCCTCCCCCTTGCACTCTGCCGATGATGCAAACACTGATGCCGCCATCTCTGCCATGTGGGAGGTACCCATCAATGTCTTCATGAGAGAAAAAACCAATATTGGAAGGCTCGAGGGTGTAGATCTCAATGCCAAGCGTGCAGATCTGGGACCAAGTGACCAATTACATTCTCAGCAGAAGTCGGTGTTAGGTGCAAGGCGGACCCCTGGGGGTGGGGCTCATGCATATGTGCAAAATCGATCCCGGAACTACCCTCTTCACCGCCTGTGGTCCAATGGGGGTGCGGTCAGGCCGCAGCAAGGAGTCCAGCCCCGTCGTTCCATAATTGACCTGGCCTTTGAGCAGGCGCAGGACAAACCTCAGGTCGTGCCAAAGCCCTCAGTAGCTGTTGCTCCAAAATACAGGTTGGTGTGAAGGGGTTGGCTGTTAAAAACGTGTTATAAAAATATTTCCAATTCCTTTTGAAAATACAGGAGTACGACAAATCATCTGGTTGGCAAGGCTAAGAAACCCTCGGATCCTTCCTGCATAGACAAGCACTGATACGAATTGTTATTTAAACTGAAGTGTTGTAGTTTTGAGTTTGTTTAATTATTTTAATCCTTCTAAAAAAGTCCTGTATTCAATGCATAATCCATGGTCACATGACATAATCCATGGTCACATGACATAATCCATGGTCACATGACATAATCCATGGCCACATGACATAATCTATGGTCACATGACATAATCTATGGTCACATGACATAATCCATGGTCACATGACATAATCCATGGCCACATGACATAATCTATGGTCACATGACATAATCCTTGGTCACATGACATAATCCATAATAACATAATCCATGGTCACATTGGCTTAATCCATGGTGACATGATGGTCCAAGACTGTCAGTATTGGCTATATTTCAAGTGCAACTACATTGATGCCTTTTGTAGAAAAATATTTCCAATGGTGTGTCAGGACATTTGGTGGAGAGGCCGAAGTACATGCAGAGGTGAAAGGCCCATAAATCCAAGTAGCTTAGAATGTTGTTTGTGTAACATAGTCAGGATATTTATAGTAGTAGGCTGGATTTTGTCTGCATAGCGGTTGAAATGGGTAACAAATGATAAATATTTGTACATAAACACATACAACAATATATACATGTATACCAAATCAGACCAGGTCCCCAGTGCTCATGACAGGTGACAGTGAGCGATGCCTGCTCGATCGTTCTAGGGTCTGTCTAAGTGGTGCCGGGTCCATGTAGGGGAGGGGTACCTGGGAACCAGGTAGTGGGGACGGTGGTCTTGGGGGGGGAGGACCCCACGTCCTTTCTGCCACTGGGTCAAGTGGTATGGACAAGTTGCTCGTGGTGGCATAGGGTTGGATGTCATCTTGGATGCCCACCTGCCTAAGGCTGGAGTTGCTGTTCTCGTACCAAGGTCTGGGCGATAATCCGATTGTTGGCCCCACAGGGTCCAACTCTGGAGAAGCCGAGGTCGTTATAGTCAGCAGCGAAGGGGTTAAATACGGCACTGGCATCAGGTCCGCATATTGGGCAACAGTGGGGTTAACGCTGGGCGTGTGATGATGTGATGGGAGGGGGGTTGGGCCCCTGGGTGTGATTAACATGTAGTGAGGCACGGCGGAGCTCGTGTGTTCCTCCATCGGGAGGGAGTATCTGGCTCCCTCTGATGGGGTTGGTTCGGTGGGCGCGTCTTCTTCGATGGCGGGGAGGCGGGCACCCCCTTTGGTGGAGGATGGGCATGTGTCGTGGGCCTCCAGCAAACCCCTGCTGCTGGAAGTGCTGCCTGACACTCGCTGGCCCCTGGGGAAGCTCTTGGGCTGTGTGTTGCTGACAGAGGTGCCTGTGCTGAAGACGTCGTCGTGGGGGTCGATGTCTTCAATCGTTGGGCTTGAAGTGCAGCTCTGGAGACGAATCCCTTGCAGCAACAAGCTGTGGCGCCTGAAAAAATAACGTTACAGGTGCTGTTATTAATAGTCATAGCTATCAAACCTACGAGGTCATCACCAAGTGATGCCGTGCAACAAGTTGTGTGCAAAGCATCATGTGGAAGGGAGGGTTCATGGGGATTGAACAAAAAGTGAAAGCTTACATGTACATTCCTCTATTAATTAGCAACATTACCAGTTTGGAAGAAAGGAAAAGCCATACTATTCCCTCAATGGATCCACACTACACATGCACATACACAAACACACATACACAAACACATGCGCGCACTCACACACACACATACACAAACACCTGCGCACGTGCACACACACATACACACACACACACACACACACAAACAAAAGAACTTACTTAGTTTTGCGTCGCTTTAGTTGACAAAGTATGATTACTAACGACAGGCACATGGCTATCAGAAATGTTCCGATGATGACAAACACAAAAGCAATAACCACACGCGTGGTGCGGATAGCATCAGTTGTACTGCTGGGGGTGATGGTGGTAGTGTTGGAATCGGGTCCTGCTGTGTTTTAGAGTGGACCAGTTACCACAGCAGCAGGCAAGTGAAGAACAGATTCGTGCACACTGGGGCATACCGTGAACCATCACAGCAGCTGTTGCAGACACAACTGCTCGTGTGGATGTTGCCACACATCGATACTGGCCACCATCGGAAGGTTGTATAAATGGTATGTGAAGAGTACTTTCAGTTGTCTTTTGCAAGCCAGAGGGAGGAGGGGGGGGGGGATGGAGGATTTGTTAAAACAATTGTAAGGGTTAGCTTTATGCTGTACCGTTCCATTGTAACTTGTGACAACTTGCGCCTGAGGTGGGAGGAGCTTCATGTCTGCTCTCATCCATGTGATGTTGATGTTTGGAGACCCACTGAAGATGCACGTAAGTGTGGCATTGGAGGATACTTGTAGAGAAATGTTGTTGGGTGGCTGTTGTATAACTGGTGTAGGCACTAAAAAAAAAAAGCAGCACATATACAGTTTAGCACCATCCTGAATACTGCTTTCACTTGCATGTCTGAAGTAATCTCATGTTCAGCTGTCAGGATATGATGTCATCAGCATCACAGTCTGCAGCAAGTTTAAATTTATGCTTTTTTTTTTTTGAGGTTCATTAACTCTTTCATGGGCAACAGAGCAATATTTGTACAGCAGGTGCTACACTACTGGTCATATAGTGTAAGTTGTTAGCTAACCACGTTTTTCTGCAACATGCAACACCAACATGTACACTGTAATAATTGGCTTTGCCCGCGAAAGAGTTAAAGAAGAAAATATTAGGGTTTGAAAATGTGATAGAGAGATGATGAAGTGGCAATGTAATATAGTAATCAAATCCAGTTTCTTCTGCAAAACTATTTCGAAATACACTTCATTTTTAAATATTCTATGCTTGTCTGTAAGGAAGGAAGAGGGTTTGATATGCTTAAAACAAGATAGCAATTGTTATTTCTGTTGTAGCTGCCTTTGTTCTTGTTATAAGAATGTATGCTTGTACATGGAGTAAGGTAAATGATAAATGTTAGTGTTATTATTGTTAATGTATCGACCTCGGGTGTCTTTTAACCTTGCTACAGTGGGTATATTAAGCCATTTAGCCATCCACAATCTACCTACATTCATAAATGCATGCATACATACATCAGTACACACAAGCACACAATATATGCAAAGCTCACACATATGGGTCAGTTTCCGAGAAAATGAAAAGTGGCTATATATATAAAAAGTTATAAAAATGCTTCACGTTTGAATCGCTAAAACTCCATAACGGTTTAAGCAATCAACCTCCTATTTCGAATACTTCGTGCCACACCACTTCTCTCTACGAAAATATATTTTGGTGTCTTACCCTCGCTCCTTGCCGACGTTACAAGGCACAGTACCCCGAGGGGTTCAAAATCCAGATAGCTCCCTGCAGGAATGTCCAAATCACTTCAAAATCGATATGCACGTAAAGGAGTCCTGTCGCTATTGATTTCTGCAGATCGTTGATTTTTACCTTATCCGTTATGGAGATACAGCAATGCAAAGTAAGTCCACGTTTCCCGCTCGAATCGCGCCTTTCTCAGTTCTGAACCGCTTCCATTCTCCCTAATGGGACTGAGAAAGGCGCGATTCGAGCGGGAAACCTGGACTTTACTTTGCATTGCTGTATCTCCATAACGGATAAGGTAAAAATCAACGATCTGCAGAAATAAACAGTGACAGGACTCCTTTACGTGCATATCGATTTTGAAGCGATTTGGACATTCCTGCAGGGAGCTACCTGGATTTTGAACCCCTCGGGGTACTGTGCCTTGTAACGTCGGCAAGGAGCAAGGGTAAGACACCAAAATATATTTTCGTAGAGAGAGGTGGTGTGGCACGAAGTGTTCGAAATAGGAAATTGATTTCTTAAACCGTTATGGAGTTTTAGCGATTCAAACGTGAAGCATTTTTATAACTTTTTATATATATAGCCACTTTTCATTTTCTCGGAAACTGACCCATATATACAATCACTATAATCTTTATAATTATTATTGTTCAAAACTTACCATTGATGGCTAGCTGTATAATGACATTTGCAGAAGGATATGGGGAAAAGCTTTGAGTTACAATACACATGTAGGTCCCTTCATCACTGTCTTGAATATTGGTTAGTAGAAGTGTGCGGTGATCACTGGAGAAGTTCACTGTTGGCTCCTTTATTTCTGTCTTGATTCCTCCTGGCCCCACCTTGAGCCATGCAATGTCTGTACTTGTAGGGTAAGGAACACCAGAGATGTACACTTTCAGCTGTCCACTGGAGCCTGCCTCAATGGTGACAACATCACTGACTGCCTGAATGGCTGGGTTAGCTGTACAAAACGTGGATAGGAGTATTTTTGTGGTAACAGTAAGTGATATATAGCATTGAATTACAAGGTGTTCATCAGGGTTCATTTAAAGAAGCTGCACTGTACTGGATGGAGATCACTATGACCATGCACTGGACAACCTCAGGGAAAGGTCTATCAATTACACCACAGGCCTTGATCCATGCATTGTGGGAAACTATTCTATGATTCTCCACTTGTTACATTGGGATTGCTTTGATTTGTCACATGTTACTTTGTGCATGGATGTAGTGCTGTACCAACATTTAATAGTAAACAAGGATATGATGTGTGCACTAGACCAGCACTCACCACTTGTGATGTTAACGTTCAGGGACTCGTTAGTTGCACTGTCGTAACATGTATAGATGCCAAAATTGATATTGTTAAAGCTATCGAGAGTAAGACGCTTTCCATTTAACAATGACTGCACCCAGCTGGGGTTGAAAGGCACTTGTCCAGTCCAACTAATACCAGCTCCGTTGTTGGAGGTTGTATTGCAGTCAAGGTTGTCACTGAAGGCACTCTGAGCAATCCGTGTGGCCAGTCCTTCAACCTTCCAGGATTGAATGGAGTTTGTATTTGTTCCGATAGGCTGGCGATAGTAATAGAGCTGAAGGCCTATACGATCAAGAGAGATAGTTGAGTAAGAGCAAAAGTTCAAATAGTTCCTTTCTTCTTGGGGTCACTCTTTATATGCCTACATACACGTGCAATGTTACAGCCATGCAAGCCAATAGCATGCAGGTTACTGTGCAGTGCAACAATCGTCCATAGCTAGACCTACAGTATATGTTCTCTAATCTCATCATCGTCTCATTTTATAAAGCATAAGGATAATGGCGGGGATGCACAAGTTTCCTTCTTACTGCACCAGTTTTCAAAATTCACCAATGAAGCTAAACATCTGTTACAGGTTGAAAAAAAAGTAGTTGTTAAATAAATGCTGTTATTTTTAAAACAAGCTTCTTTGCTTCCCTCTAAAATAAATAAATAAGCAACAAAGTATACTCCCAAAGTAGCAATGCTGCATTTTATCAATGTCTTTTAGAGAAGGGGTGGGGTGGGGGAGTGTTGGAGAAGGCTAGAAAAGAGCTGGTATATATTACTGACTAGGACAGTTACAACCCTGAACTAACCACACTTCCAACACACCTCATTGGCATTGTATCATCACATAATTAGGTGTATTTGCATATGGCCTCTGCCCTTTTGGGCACTAAGTTGAATAATTACTTCACTATTGTCATAATCTGCATGTGACCTGTTTAACATTTGAGCGTTACAAATGACAAGTGACTCACTCCTCTCTCTTCCCCTCCACAGTGCTCCTTTTAAAAAGTTTTATTGATCTCTGGAATAATAAAATGTTATCTTTTATAACAGATTGCTTTCACCAGTACAACGCATCTAACGTTACTGCAACCTTTCATGCTGTATATGTTTTAATCCTGATTCATTTTAAATTAAAAAACTGAACACTGTACACGTACAATTAAGAGTTGCGTGTTAAAAGGTGTACATCCATCCTCGGTTTCATATTAAGTGTATCAGGAAAAGGGGTAGGTGAGAATGAAGATATGCAGCTGTCAACGCATTTGTGCATGGGAAGCGGAGGAATGCGGGCTAGGGACTAGGAGGGGTAGTAGTTCCTTCATATCCGCATATTTGATGCCTATACGACGCTGAGTGACATCTAAATTCCACTCGTTATGTGGCGCTTCTAGGTGCGGAATTGGGAGTCTGAAAGTCCAAGATGGCGGCCACCCACTCCTTGTTACTCTTCAGTAGGTTCGAGCATTTATCCTTTCGGCTTAATAAATATTATGCAGGCGTATAAAATTTACGTGCGAAAACACATGTATAGTTACAGCAAGATAAACACATGCGTAGAGCTTTACCCATAAATGTGTGCCGCATGAATCTGTGCATGGTCTATATAGCTAGTTGTTCAGTTCCACGCATGGCTCTAATTTAGAATATCACAATCATGACCCGCGACAACCTCTTCAAGACTGCATGGAGTATTTGTATTTACAGAGTTATAGCTGGAGCACTATCAAACCCCCATGCAGTACATACACATTTTTGCACCCGATCCTACGTCTCAAATCATTTTCTCGGAATACTTGTACAAAAGAGAGCTGAAATATACATCAAGCTAACAGTCGTGGGTATATAGCCGTTACATGATGTACCGCTTGCAGTACGTTACATGTACAGTGTATACGTCATACGCCTGCGGTTATTGCATCGCTCACCTGCGGTCCACCGCAGCCCGTTCAAAGCCGCCACCAGCAGGAGCAGATGGGGGCTGGCCATGACGAGGATAGTCGTCAAGAGGGTTGGTCCTTCAATACTAGACGACAATCGAATTGTTTGCCTGCTCTACGCGACGTCAATGCCAGGGTCAGGGATCTGTGGGGCGTTTTCGGGCCTTCCAAATTTGGGTATGCGGTAATTTTAGGAGCGCAGGAATATATTGATGTCCTAACATGAATACAAAGGGCTTTGTGCATGCATGGCGATCAATTTAAAAAATAGATATCATAAAGCCTACTTTAGCAGTGGGTGTGGTCGTTTATCAAACCACTGGCTACGAAGTGGTTTGGAAAATAATGGGTCAAATCAAGTTTTGATCTCTGTCAAATCATTGTGTGATTGAACATTAAAATCAGACACGTGTGCTTTTTACTGTTCAATCACGTAATGATTCCAAAATGATTCTACGCCCTGTGACTAGCAATGTCAATTTCTCACTAAACCCAGTTTAGCCATGGGTAGTATACGTGATAAGGCTTGTTATAAGTCGCACCCAAATATTCAATGATTAATTTCCTTCAAGTGGTGCAATCAAAGCAGTTTCGGCTAAGCAAAAAATAGAACCAGATACACCCACACATGCACACACACACACACACACACACACGCACACACACACACACACACACACCACAACTAAATGGCACTCTACGCATGACAAAGATGTTGGGAAGACAACACTATTCTCTTTGTTGCTTCATGGGGGGATTCTCATTAAGTGACACAACCAAGTTAACAGAAACCAATCAAACAGATATTTTGCCCTTGGTGAGGAACATGGATTCACCCATGCCAACATCAGTAGCTCTATCCTTTTTATCTCTGAAATAAACTGAGGCTATGCTACCCATGCACCTTTGAATAGTGTGCAGCATGCACTCAGATATTGTCATTTGGTGTTCCACCAATAATACATTATATTTGAATTTCTCTTCAAGTGTGTTCTGTTTACCCTTTAGAATATAAGAATTTGCTTGCACTATACACTTACTTATACAATACAACTGCTGACTCATCTGGATTTCATGCATTGTGTTCTATAAGTAAGTGTATAGTGCAAGCAAATTATTATATTCCCAAGGGTAAACAGAACACGTTTGCATGGCAGAGAATAAAATAATAATAATAATAAAACAATTATTGGTGGAACACCAAATGACAAACTTTGAGTGCTGTACTTATATTTTGATGTAGTTTCACAGTTGCAATCAGTAATGGGACTTAATAACAATAATTATAATAATAATGAGGCAAGTAATGGCATACAAATGCTCTTATAAACTGCCTATCTATATGGGAAAAGTTTACAAAGGTTGGAAAGGTCATGTTTAGATAATAATGATTTGAAGACTTTAACATCTTTGGCTGTAACAATGTGCTGAGGTAGTAAATTCCACATATGAATTACTCTGTTGCTGAAGAAATGGTACCTGCATGAATGATGGGGTATACACTTGTGCTGGATTTTACATGAGTGACCACGTGTAGTAGAAAGCAGGGGAATATTTAAAAAGTCATCACGTTTGAGGTCAGCAGTCTGATACACAATCTTGTAACACAAGACTAAGTCAGAAAATATTCTGCGATATTCAAGTGATTGGAGGCCAAGGTTATGAAGCCTATCAGAATAACTAAGTTCTGAAATACCAGTACGTTTACATATAGTCCTAGTGAAGAAACGTTGAACACGCTCAATACACTTTATATTAGAGATTAACCAAGGACTCCATATAGGTGAGTTGTATTCTAGTATAGGCCTTACATAGATCTTATAGGCCAGAACCAAGAGATGAGGATCATTAGAAATAAATCCCTTTAGTAACACTGAACAACGACCAAAAGCCTTTGCAGCAATATAAGAACAATGAACATGAGGTTTAAGATCAGAGCTGAGATGGACACCAAGATCACAAATTGAAGTGACTGACTGTAAAGGTACACTGCCTATTGAACATTGCAGAGAAGGAATATTCGGATTTCCAAATGAAATGGATACACATTTCTGTGATGCAACTGACAATTGCCATATATCAGACCATGAAGAAAAAAGAGATAAGCACTTAGCAATTGCAGTATTATCATGGTTTGGATGAGCATGATAAAATTTAGTATCATCAGCAAACATCTTGATTTGAACAGGGTGGGGAATAGCATCTGGAAGATCATTAACATATAACAAGAACAGTAGTGGGCCTAGAACTGACCCCTGTGGTACACCGCTAACAACAGGCAACAGCTTAGACAAACAATTCCCAATATATACACACTGTGAACGACCATTTAAGAATGATGATAACCATTTCAAGGTCTGGGGTGCCATACCATATGCTTTAAGTTTGAGTATCAATTTAGGATGACAAACAGTATCAAAAGCTTTTGCAAAGTCAATATAGACTGCATCAACTTTAAGGTGATTATCAATGGATATTGTCCAATCATTCAGAGTAGTTAGTAATTGTGTGCAAGTAGAGCGTCTAGAAAGAAACCCAAACTGGTCAGCAGATATTAGCTGATGTGATCTGAGATGAGATATAATAGATTGAGACACAATGGATTCCATAACTTTGCAAGATATACAAGTTAATGATATTGGACGATAGTTTGATGGCAAAGAATGAAGGCCTTTTTTATAGACAGGGCATACAAAGGCAACCTTCCATGCTTTAGGAATGATACCACTATCAATAGAATCATTAAAAAGTAAGGAAAGCGGAAAGGCAATAGCAGAAGCAATTGATTTAAAAAACAAAGCAGGGAATCCATCAGGGGATTTGGAACATTTAGAAGGAAGGTGAAGTAATGCATCGTGGACAATATCAGAAGAAAACGTAATAGGTGCCATTAGAACATCTGCATTCACTCGAGGAGCATTAGTAAATACTGATGCAAAATATGTATTAAGCAATTCACATTTTTCAACATTTGATATAGCAAAAGAACCATCACTTTGCAGAAGAGGTGGAATACGGTGTGAAGCACTGATCATTGAATTAGCATAAGAGTAAAACTTTGACAAGCTTTTACTGCAGACAATTATGTGTTCATGGTTCGATCGAAATTGTTGAACTGCATTTTCATACTGTCTAGAGATTTCACGATACTTATGTTTATCAACATGATACCATCTTCGTTTTTGTTTTAGTAGAAGTCTTATGTATTTGGGTTCAATACGGCAATGGGACACCACAGCAACACATGCATGCCCTTAATTAATTGATCTTTCAGAGAGTAATGTAAATCAGTTAAAGCTTTGAAACCTCACTGGTTGTGTCAAGTGGGATTGTGGGGTCTGCTATCCTGGTTGTGTCAAGTGGGATTGTGGGGTCTGCTATCCTGGTTGTGTCAAGTGGGATTGTGGGGTCTGCTATCCTGGTTGTGTCAAGTGGGATTGTGGGGTCTGCTATCCTGGTTGTGTCAAGTGGGATTGTGGGTCTGCTATTCTGGCAAGGATACACTGTAACGGACCGAACTAGCTACAGCTTGCGCGCCCCGCCGCTAGCGCTGCTCTGCTCACCTGCTAGCCACTTAATCCCGTCACCAGACCCCCGAATATACACAGTTCACACCATTATATACACACCAACAAGCCTACTAAATGTTCCATTCACGAGTTCGACACGTTATGACCCCGTGTGAACTTATGACATCAGAGAGACCTCTGGTCTCTCATGTAGCCAGGTGTGTGTGGGCTTGTGATGGGATTGACCTCTGTTCCCAGTGCTATATATGCTGTATGAAAAGCTGAGCTTATTGATCATTTTGCGAATTCAGTCCCCAGTCCTGCAGTTTAGGTAGTTAAGTACTCTAGATTATTTTATAACTAGGCCCACCAGTGATGCATTAGTGATAAGTTGTGAATTAGTGCATTACCATGTGCTCTAATTATGAATATTAAAGAAATAATGTTGTATCCATAATTAAACTCTCTACCCCATTCTGATTCAGATGCCGAAGTTTCTTACTCTTTGGGTGAGGTGCCATTAATAGAGTTACAATATATGTGATTTGGGTGTTCAGATCTCGTCAGTCGGTCACAGACGGTCAGGAGCTGAACACAACCGTGTCGGAGATGAGACGCAGTTACGGCACGGAGCTAAGGAACCTGTTCCCTGGGGACCACTTCGGAGATGTGGCTCTCCTCCTCACCAACTCCATCTCCCCGAATACTTTTATGTCGAACGACCTCTGTCAGGTCCTCGCTATTGGCAAGAAGGCATTCCACAAGTACCTGGCCACTCACTCACAGAGCGCTCTTCTCAAAAAGGCGTACTTTGTTGCTAGTCACCGACTTTTGGAGGGTTGGACTCCGGCGTTTGTACGCCAACTGAGTACGTCTTTGCGCGAGAGGAAACTGAAGTTTCAAGACATTCTGTTTCAGGAGGGGAGCGACTTGAGAAGTGTCTACTTCATCAAATCAGGCAGTTTCAAACTGTCAGCTTCCAGCAATAAAATGCCGTCAAGGGATCTCGTCAACAGAGCTAAAGATTGCACAGACTGCACCCTGGACAACAGGGGGGGTCGCCCCTCCACCACCACCGCTTGGAAATCAAGGGTGCAGAGGCCACCTCTGAGACCCGCGACCTCTCTGACCCACCTCTCCCCCCCATCCCTGCCCTCCTCTCCCTCCACATCCAGACTCCGCCCTCAGAAACCGACCCCAAGGCGACGCTACAGGCTCCACGAACCCTCACCCCCGTCCACCGGGGTCTGCGTCTCCATTTTGGGACCGGGCGACCTCCTCGGGGGCACGGAGGCCGTCTGCCAGCTGAGACACTTGCTGTTCACGGCTGTGGGCATGGGGAAGGCCACGGTGTATGAGCTGGACGTCCACAGCTTCCGCTACCTGCTGACCCAGAGGCACCAGGGCACCCTGCACACCCTGGTCGGAGACCTGCTCCAGCGCGCGGGGGAGTGGGAGAGGAGATTGCCGTCCCTCCCATGGATTGGACTCGTGACAAGGGTCCTGGGTCAGATCCAACTGCATCTGGAGGGTCGTGGGGTGCACAGGAGGTACAGGGAGATGAGGTACCCGCCGGATGCTGTCGCCATGGCGGCGATGAAGGTGTCGGCCAGCAAGGATGCTCTGAGCTCTCAGGAGTCGTCGTTGTCGTCTGATGATCTGGCCCAGGAGTTGCCGAGGGTCAAGAGGAGGCTCCACCCCTTTGACAGCCCTCCTCCGCCCCCGTATGATTCCTGGCACACGGGGGCACGTTTGGAGCCGTTCTTTCCTTGCGCCTACGTTCCAAGGCCAATGACCAGGGAGGGTTGGGGCAGTGTGGAGAGCGGAGGGGGGTGTTCGACAAACAGGATGATGGTGTTTGACCTGGAGGATGGGGGTCGTGCTGACATGGCTGCCATAGGATTGCAAACACATGACAGCAGTGCAAGCTCACACTAAAATCTCAGATTCACTCCGCAATCGACATTTGGAACGACAGGTTGTTGGGATGGGGTTGTGGGTGGGGGTGGTCACCAGGCCAATGGCAAACCATTGGATCTGACTAGATCTGCTTGGGGACCCCCATTAGAGAGTGGGACCTGCACTGGGATCCTCTCCACACCCACACCCGCAGGTGGTACTAATAGTCTATTTGCGAATAAAGAGACAAATTTGTCTTCTTTGAAGTCAGAGGGGCAGATTGAGATTTGCGCAGAGCAAAAAGAAAACGGCCCTGACCAATCCCAACATGGCCTGAAGTCACAGCCCAGGGACAACCTGCCATCACTTCAGCCTCTGTTCCCATCAATTTCATCCACAGCGCATCAGCAAGGGGCCAACCCACCCCAAAGGACAGCGCAGCCATCTCCGCACTGCCAAGAGGCAGCAGCTCTTCCTCAACCACTAGTTCCCCTTCAAGTACAAATGAAGTCTTTTGAGGGTGAAGGAAGCCCCGTTGTGACAGCGCCGCAACCCCTGCAGCCTTCGTGTCGTCCCATGGACACCCAACAAGACCACCGAGGTACCTCCCAACAACCCTCTCTGGACGCTTCCGTGTCGTCAGTGAACACCTTTCAAGTTCCGACGTGGGTCGATCCAGCTGCTCCAAAGAGATTGGTGGGCATGCCACCTCATAGAGCGGGGGATGCTCCGATGGGCAGACACGGGCATTGGCGATTACCTTGCATTCCTCAGACCCTAGACACGTCTCCATGGCTGGGCGCCTCACAATATGGGCAGCAAGGTCCGCCACGTGGCAGTCTGGATACCCTCTGCTCTGCAATGGACTTGGTACAGAATCAGAGATCAGACCAATCGTCTGAAGGCGCTCAGGAGCAATCTGCAGCACCAACTGTCGTGCAGCGGTCATGGACCACTCCTCCTCTTCACGCAGAGGACGTTTGTCAGCTACTCTCAGCTTTGTGTCCCTCTTTGGTTTCATGTCCCCCTGCAGAACTTCATGCCCCCCCCAACAACTCCAATTCCAGACTCCTCTGTGTCGGCAGAATCCTTTGGCCACCCAGTGACAGAAGAATCCCGTATTGCAGAAACCCCTGATTCAATAATGATGGCTGAGTCACCTGGTCCCTCTGTGACCCCCGAACCCCTGGGGCCCCCCACGTCTGCGAGGGTCCTTGGTCGGCCTTTGTCTCAGGGTCCGAACGACCCATCCCTGGCTACAGGTCCCATGTCTCCCTCCCCCTTGCACTCTGCCGATGATGCAAACACTGATGCCGCCATCTCTGCCATGTGGGAGGTACCCATCAATGTCTTCATGAGAGAAAAAACCAATATTGGAAGGCTCGAGGGTGTAGATCTCAATGCCAAGCGTGCAGATCTGGGACCAAGTGACCAATTACATTCTCAGCAGAAGTCGGTGTTAGGTGCAAGGCGGACCCCTGGGGGTGGGGCTCATGCATATGTGCAAAATCGATCCCGGAACTACCCTCTTCACCGCCTGTGGTCCAATGGGGGTGCGGTCAGGCCGCAGCAAGGAGTCCAGCCCCGTCGTTCCATAATTGACCTGGCCTTTGAGCAGGCGCAGGACAAACCTCAGGTCGTGCCAAAGCCCTCAGTAGCTGTTGCTCCGAAATACAGGTTGGTGTGAAGGGGTTGGCTGTTAAAAACGTTTGTTATAAAAATATTTCCAATTCCTTTTGAAATTACAGGAGTAAGACAAATCATCTGGTTGGCAAGGCTAAGAAACCCTCGGATCCTTCCTGCATAGGCAAGCACTGATACGAATTGTTATTTAAACTGAAGTGTTGTAGTTTTGAGTTTGTTTAATTATTTTAATCCTTCCAAAAAAGTCCTGTATTCAATGCATAATCCATGGTCACATGACATAATCCATGGTCACATGACATAATCCATGGTCACATGACATAATCCATGGCCACATGACATAATCTATGGTCACATGACATAATCCATGGTCACATGACATAATCCATAATAACATAATCCATGGTCACATTGGCTTAATCCATGGTGACATGATGGTCCAAGACTGTCAGTATTGGGCTGATGATCTATATTTCAAGTGCAACTACATGGATGCCTTTTGTAGAAAAATATTTCCAATGGTGTGTCAGGATATTTGGTGGAGAGGCCGAAGTACATGCAGAGGTGAAAGGCCCATAAATCCAAGTAGCTTAGAATGTTGTTTGTGTAACATAGTCAGGATATTTATAGTAGTAGGCTGGATTTTGTCTGCATAGCGGTTGAAATGGGTAACAAAGGATAAATATTTGTACATAAACACATACAACTGTATACCAAATCAGACCAGGTCCCCAGTGCTCATGACAGGTGACAGCGAGCGATGCCTGCTCGATCGTTCTAGGGTCTGTCTAAGTGGTGCCGGGTCCATGTAGGGGAGGGGTACCTGGGAACCAGGTAGTGGGGACGGTGGTCTTGGGGGGGGAGGACCCCACGTCCTTTCTGCCACTGGGTCAAGTGGTATGGACAAGTTGCTCGTGGTGGCGTAGGGTTGGATGTCGTCTTGGATGCCCACCTGCCTAAGGCTGGAGTTGCTGTTCTCGTACCAAGGTCTGGGCGATAATCCGATTATTGGCCCCACAGGGTCCAACTCTGGTTGAGAGCTCTGAGAAGCCGAGGTCGTTATAGTCAGCAACGAAGGGGTTAAATACGGCACTGGCATCAGGTCCGCATATTGGGCGGAATTTGCAGCAGTGGGGTTAACGCTGGGTGTGTGATGATGTGATGAGAGGGGGGTTGGGCCCCTGGGTGTGATTAACATGTAGTGAGGCACGGCGGAGCTCATGTGTTCCTCCGTCGGGAGGGAGTATCTGGCTCCCTCTGATGGGGGTGGTTCGGTGGGCGCGTCTTCTTTGATGGCGGGGAGGCGGGCACCCCCTTCGGTGGAGGATGGGCGTGCATCGTGGGCCTCCAGCAAACCCTTGGTGCTGGAAGTGCTGCCTGACCCTCGCTGGTCCCTGGGGAAGCTCTTGGGCTGTGTGTTGCTGACTGACGGGCCTGTGAAGACGTCGTCGTGGGGGTCGATGTCTTCAATCGTTGGGCCCGAAGTGCAGCTCTGGAGACGAATCCCTTGCATCATCGACAAGCTGTGGCGTCTGAAAAAATAACGTTACAGGTGCTGTTATTAATAGTCATAGCTATCAAACCTATGAGGTCGTCACCAAGTGATGCCGTGCAACATGTTGTGTGCAAAGCATCATGTGAGGGTCATGTGGAAGGGAGGGTTTATGGGGATTGAACAAAAAGTGAAAGCTTACATGTTACGTTCCTCTTAATTAGCAACATTACTGGTTTGGAAGAAAGGAAAAGCCATACTATTCCCTCAATGGATCCACACTACACATGCACACACATACACACACACAAATACACACACACACATACACACAAACACATGTGCGCATGCGCACATACACAAACACCTGCACACACATATACACAAACAAAGAACTTACTTAGTTTTGCGTCGCTTTAGTAGACAAAGTATGATTACTACCGACAGGCACATGGCTATCAGAAATGTTCCGATGACAACAAACACAAAAGCAATAACCACACGCTTGATGCTGATAGCATCCGTTGTACTGCTGGTGGTAGTGTTGGAATCGGGTCCTGCTGTGTTTTAGAGTGGACCAGTTACCACAGCAGCAGGCAAGTGAAGAACAGATTCGTGCACACTGGGGCATACCATGAACCATCACAGCAGCTGTTGCAGACACAACTGCTCGTGTGGATGTTGCTACACATCGATACTGGCCACCATCGGAAGGTTGTATAAATGGTATGTGAAGAGTACTTTCAGTTGTCTTATGCAAGCCAGAGGGAGGAGGGTGGGGGGGGGGGGGGGGGGGGGATGGGGGATTTGTTAAAACAATTGTAAGGGTTAGCTTTATGCTGTACCGTTCCATTGTAACTTGTGACAACTTGCGCCTGAGGTGGGAGGAGCTTCATGTCTGCTCTCATCCATGTGATGTTGATGTTTGGAGAGCCACTGAAGATGCACGTAAGTGTGGCATTGGAGGATGCTTGTAGAGAAATGTTGTTGGGTGGCTGTTGTATAACTGGTGTAGGCACTGTTGAAAATGAAACCAATTTACCTGTGCAGTTTGCACTCAATGAAGCAAATGGTTGTTTCAACTACACCCTAAGTAAGCATGTGGTGAAGCTTGTGGAAATCTTAAAAAAAAAAAAATACAGCATACTGCTTTCACTTGCATGTTTGAAGTAATCTCATGTTCAGCTGTCAGGATATGATGTCATCAGCATCACAGTCTGCAGCAAGTTTAAATTTATGCTTTTTTTTTTTGAGGTTCATTAACTCTTTCATGGGCAACAGAGCAATATTGTGCAGCAGGTGCTACACTACTGGTCATATAGTGTAAGTTGTTAGCTAACCACGTTTTCCTGCAACATGCAACACCAACATGTACACTGTAATAATTGGCTTTGCCCGCGAAAGAGTTAAAAAAGTAAATATTAGGGTTTGAAAATGTGATAGAGAGATGATGAAGTGGCAATGTAATATAGTAATCAAATCCAGTTTCTTCTGCAAAACTATTTCGAAATACACTTCATTTTTAAATATTATATACTTGTCTGTAAGGAAGGAAGAGGGTTTGATATGCTTAAAACAAGATAGCAATTGTTATTTCTGTTGTAGCTGCCTTTGTTCTTGTTTTAAGAATATATGCTTGTACATGGAGTAAGTTAAATGATAAATGTTAGTGTTACTATTGTTAATGTATCGACCTCGGGTGTCTTTTAACCTTGCTACAGTGGATATACTAAGCCATTTAGCCATCCACAATCTACCTACATTCATAAATGCATGCATACATATATCAGTACACACAAGCACACAATATATGCAAAGCTCACACATATATACAATCGTTATAATCATTATAATTATTATTGTTAAAAACTTACCATTGATGGCTAATTGCATAATGGCGCTTGAAGAAAGATTCAGGGGAAAGCTTTGAGTTACAATACACTTGTAGGTCCCTCCATCACTGTCTTGAACATTGGTTAGTAGAAGTGTGCGGTGATCACTGGAGAAGTTCACTGTTGGCTCCTTTAGTTCTGTAGTGTTTTCTCCTGGCCCCACCTTGAACCATGCAATGTCTGCACTTGTAGGGTCAGGAAAACCAGAGACATACACCTTCAGCTGTCCACTGGAGCCTGCCTCAATGATGACAACATCACTGACTGCCTGAATGGCTGGGTTAGCTGTTGATCAGTATGAAAACACATCATATCCACATTTGCTGTTTAGAAGTTTATACCATTGCGCACTCATATCATCTTTGGCACTCACCATTTGTGATGTTGACGTTCAGAGATTCATTGGTTGCAATGTCATAACATGTATAGATTCCGAGATCAGCATTGGTGAAGCCGAAATCGAGTGAAAGACGTTTCCCATTTGTCACTGCCTGTACCCAGTTAGGTAACAATCCTGCTTGTCTGGTCCAGCCAACACCATCTCCACTGTTGGAGGTTGTGCTACAGTCAAGGTTCTGACTGAAGCTATTTGTATTTATCCATGTGGCCAGTCCTTCAACCTGCCAGTATTGACCAGGTGGGTAACGATAGAAGTAGACCTGGAGACCTGCAAATGTTAAATACATGTTTTAATATTTTTGCATTTGTTACAAGAGGGGGGTTGGATTTAATAAACCGTTGTGGAGATTGCAGTATTGGTTGTTGTTACGTGGTTATGCTATGTGCTTTATTATAATCCTTAGTTTGTTTATCATGCATGTACAACATTGCATTTCATGTTGGATCTCATTTTGAAAGCTGAGACACAGAAAAGGTATGTGCATAATTTCCCTGTTCAAGTTTTCAATATTCACCCATGTGGCAAAACATTGGGGAGGTTTTCTATTCAAGGATGAATAAAAGTGAAATGCTGCTATTATTAAAATAAGCTTCTTTGCTTCCCTCAAAATAAAAAAATATGCAAAAATTAGACTACCAAAGAAGCAATGCTGCATTTTATCAATGTCTTTTAGAGAAAGGGTGGAGTAGGGGAGTGTTGGAGAAGGCAAGAAAAGAGCTGGTACAGTATATCTCTTTCACGGCAATATTGCACCACAGGTGCTATACTAAAGCCACTCTGTTTATTTAAACAGTTAACACCTTGTAGTCAACAACGTATTGATCAGTTGTTTCCTGGTCATATTACATGTACCATAATAATTGGCCTTGCCCATGAAAGACTGACTAGGACAGTTACAACCTTGAACCGACCACACTTCCAACACACCTCATTGGCATTGCAAGCAGCCTGTAATTTATCATCACATAATTAGGTATATTTGCATATGGCCTCTGCCCTTTTGGGCACTAAGTTGACAAATTACTTAACTATTGTCATAATCCGTGACCTATTTAACATTTGAGCTTTGCAAGATAAGTATTACATTGCACCTTTGTTACGTTCACACAAGTGACATGATATATTAGCAAACTACTGAAGTTTGCCCACCCACTCCTCTCTCCTCCCTCCACATCGCTCCTTTTAAAAAAGTTTTATTGATCTCTGGAAAAACAAAATGTTATCTTATAACTATATACATCTGTACAACGCATGTAACATTACTGTGACCTTTCATGCTGCATGTTTTAGTTCCGATTCGTTTCAGTTCCATTTACAAACTGAACACTGTACATGTACAATTAAGAGTTGCGTGTTAAAAGGTGTACATCCATCCTCTGTTTCATATTAAGTCTCTCAGGAAAAGGGAGAGGCTGGGTTGTTAAGAATTAAGATATGAAAGCCATGCAGCTGTCAGCGCGAAAGAGTATGTGCATGCGAAGTGCGGGCTAGGGGCTAGGCTAGGGGGGGGGGGGGGATCCATATCCGCATATTTCATGCTTACATCGAGTGTAGAATAACACCATATTTGAGAGTACTTATATATGTCACACATACATAATCCCAAAAACATCGCATGAACGGACGCTGCACGAGTCAGTGACATCAACATTCCACTCGTTATTTGGCGCTTCGAGATGCGGAATTGGTTGCTAGATAAGAGTCTGAAAATCCAAGATGGCTGCCACCCACTCTCCCCTTTCCTCTTCTTGTCACTCTTCAGTAAGTCGAGTATTAATTCTTTCGGCTTAATAAGTATTATACAAGCATATATGCTGATACACTGGTAAGCATGCATGTATAGTTACAGCAAGGTTAACATATATGCGTGTGTGCATGAATCTGTGCATGCATGGTCTATAGAGCTAGTTACTTACATGCATGGCTCTAATTTAGAATATCACAATCAGGACCCGCGCGACAACTAAATAGCCCGCTTCATAAGACTGCATGGAGTACTTTGTATTTGCCATATCATTAGTTAAATCCCCATGCAGTACCTATATACAGTTTTCTGCACCACCCCAGTCCTACGAATGTCTCGGAATACTTGTACAAAAGAGAGCTGAAACGTGCATGTAACTACAGACATGGGTATACATGTATAGTTACATGTTGTACGATATGCAGTACGAAACATGAATGCAGCTTGCCGTACACACCTGCATCGCTCACCTGCGGTAACCAGTGTCCACCGCAGCCCGCTCAAAGCCGCCATCAGCAGGAGCAGGTGGGGACTGGCCATGACGAGGATGGTATACTGCAGGAGGGTTGGCCCTTCAATATTTCAAAATTAGACGTCTATCGAATCGCCTGCTCTGCGCGACGTCAATACCAGGATCTGTGGGGCGTGTTTTGGGCCTATGCGGCAATAACTATGAATTTTACGGCATGACGCAGGAAATTATTGCTGTCCTAACATGAATAATATCCATCAAAGGATTATATGTAAATAGTCGTGCATGGCAATCAATTTTATAAATAGATATCATCTGTAGCAGTGGGTGTGGTTGTTGTATCAAACCACTGGCTAGCTAGCTAGCTAGCAAGTGTTATCTCAATTTCGCACTAAACCAATGTAGCCAGTTTAGACGTGTATGGGTAGTATACGGGATAAGGCTTGTAATGAAACGGCTTTCTCTTGTTGCTTTGGGGGGAGGGGGGGAGTAGGGGTGAAGGAGAGAGAATTCTCATTAAGTGACATAAGCAAGTTAATAGAAACCAATCAAACAGAATCTCACTGGTTGTGTCAAGTGGGATTGTGAAGTCTGCTACCCTGGATGTGATGTAGCCAGGTGGGTGAGGTTTGTGATGAGTTAAGTACTCTAGATTAAAATTATATATATAGGCACAGCAGTGGCACATGAGTGACATGTGAATTAGTGCATTACTGTTTGCTGTCTATTTCATTATGAATTCAATGTTAAAGAGTGAGTTAGCACTCCAACTGGAGTGCTATATTAGCCTTTTGGAGTGTCTGTCACTCGAAAAAGCAAATATGGCACTCCAGTTGTATCCATAATTAAACTCTCTATCTCATTTTGGTGCCTTTCTCTCTAGCATTATCAACTGTTTTTTTTTCATGGCCTCAAGTCTGGGGCAGCTAAATGTTGCTTTTCAGAAATGCTAATTTGCCATGCCTATGCTGAAGTTTCTTACTCCTTGGGTGTGGTGCCATTGAACAGAGTATACAATATGTGATCTGGGTGTTCAGATCTCATCCGAATTTAAACCGAGCTTACATTGCTATTATCGCAGCTAAGGCTTTCCAAAGGTGTTCTTTACTGCTCAAAGGTCTTCTTCATACACTTGATGTCTCAACACTTTGCCATGTCTTTGTATTCTATGTGAGACCAATTCTTTAATACAATACTACTGTTTGGAATCCATGGCTCATACATGACATTGAATGTGTTGAATGAGTTCAACATTTTTCACCAGAGCGATTTAAACGAGTGAAGCTTCCTAATATGAGTTATCCTGATCACCTTGCAAATTTGGGTCTCTATTCGTTGGAATATTGTTGAGTGTATTTTGATCTCTTGATGTGTTTAGATTGTCAAAAATCTATATGGACAGATGTATCAGCCTTCTTTAACATTAACTTGTCATCATATTGTACAAGAGGTAACTCAATCAAACTTAGTCCTTTGTCATTGCCATGACATGAGTTTCGCTCCCTTTTCTTCTCTATCAGAATCATTCGGATTTGGAATTTCTTGCCCGGTACTGTTTTTACTGCAACCAATGAACATATACTCAAATCGGCTAGACTGAACTTGTCTTCTTTTTTGTAAACGATACCTATATTAGTACTAGGTGGTATTAGTACTAGGTGGTATTAGTACTAGGTGGTATTAGTACTAGGTGGTATTAGTACTAGGTGGTATTAGTACTAGGTGGTATTAGTACTTGGTGGTATATCAGTGCATTGTATTAGTACTTGGTGGTATATCAGTGCATTGTATTAGTACTAGGTGGTATATCAGTGCATTGTATATTCCATTACTTGCCTTTTGTGTATAGATACATGCTCACATTAAATCAAATTATTATAATTATAATAAAGTCATGCACAGATCAGATAAGCTCTCACACAGAAGTACTTAACAGAGTGTCACTGCTTCCAGAGACTCCATTGCTCAGACTCAATTTGAATTCTTCTGCATTGTATGTAGGTTTTGGTGCTTGTGGCCATTTATAGAAAAGTACCCCATTGACCACCAGGGACGCCAGGAAGAGACAGGTTAGTGCAACTGATATTGCTATGAGAGGGACCTCAGCGGAACTGGTACTGGACACAGAACAGGGGGACATAGTTGTGATGTTGGGTGTGGTTGCATTAGTAGGCATAGTTACATTGGTGGGCACAGTGGCCCTTCCTGTGGGTCAAGGGAACATGTGGTCACAAGGCATGACACACTCATATAAGTGGTATAACAGATATGTGTGACACAATCTGCCAACATGTATCAAATCGAATTACAAAACAATGGGACCAGTCTAGACTAAAGCAAATGTACATTCGTTGCCACGAAAAGGGCAACTATAAAGTTTTCCAGTACAAGCAATAGAAATGTACGCTTTACGTTAAAATGGATGACTAATTAAAAATGCAGTACATTACAACTCCGTGACAGATAGTCCGATTCTCAGTGCGTAAAAATCTACATGTCAGAATTATCAAATGGGCTAGGTTCCTTTTCATGGCAACGATTCCATGTGTTAATCGATCTATGAGTTTATTATTAGTATTTAATATGCAATTGTGTAAATCACCTCTGTGCTTCAAAGGGGTGCTTCCATGGGAAAATTATATCGTCTTAACTCTTTGAATGCCAAGTGCATATATACATGCACTTTCACACGACCATATAATCATCTGTGGGATGCATGTCAGTGTTGTGTTTATTACAAAGAATTTCTTTGAATACATTTACATACATGCAATTCAGTGACATGCAGCCATGTAGATGCTGAAGTCAAACCCAGGTGGGGCACTGGGGTGTACGCACATCTTGTGTGTCTATCATTACCTCGCACATACAGTTGTAACAAACCATACTTATTATGAACTGCAGATGGAGTTGGAGTGAACTGGCATTTTAAACATGTTGTGCTACACTAATGTGGGATACACATTGCTGCTCTGGAAGTAAATAGCATTAGTCAAGTCATCTGAATAATGTGTTCTTGAGAAGAAACATAATTACTGCTGTTGTAAAGTAACCAAACATGTCACGTACTTATAAGGTCACAAGTGCAGCAAACATTTGCATGCATGCATGCATCATAAAGTTGTGATCCACACATGTATTACTTACACTGTCATGTAGAATTCATAATGGTTGTATGTATATGCATGCATGCATATACTAGCATGGTGTCCAAAGAGTTACATAAGCAAAATAAATTGTGTAATTATTATTTTTTAGCTGCTACCATAATCATGATAAATTCAAGATAGTGCATGGTCGACCCTCTTTTAGGGCGCCATGTATTTTTTATTTTTTATTTTTTATTTTTTTATTTTTCAAGTTTACGATGCTTGTCTGTTTACACGCGATTGGGAATTGGAAATGCCATACTGTATAGCTGCTGATTGTCACAATAGAGACGATAGTATCTCCAGTGGGGTTAGTTTTCATCGTCTCTTCTACTGTTTTGAACCACTCATGCATCGAACATTTTAATTCAGTATAGTGGCACTAGCTATGTGAGGAAAGCCACCCATGACCAGGTATAATAAGTAGATGCTATCTGAGTGGAATGAGCATCTGATAGCTCTGTTCTCGTCACGAATAACCCTAACCTAACACTAACCCTAACACTAACCCTAACACTAACCCTAACACTAACCCTAACACTAACCCTAACCCTAACCCTAACCCTAACACTAACCCTAAAAACCCCAGCACAAAACCTTAAGTACATTACAGTTAAGAACATGCGAACATTTTATTCAATACGAAGCAACAGTCCACAAAATTTGTACTTGTGTATACAATGATTAAATGTGTGCTTTTATGATAATTTTAACTGTTTCTCATTAATATGAGAAACAACAAATATACCCAAGTACAAAATTGACCTAGGGATAAGCAGCATTTAAACTACCAAATTCTACAAATGTGGGGAGAGATGTTATGCAATGATACCCCAAGGCAAGAACACTGTGTGCACGAAACTGATCATGAAGACACATGCCCATATCTTCTCATCCCAATCATCACCTAATCATCGCCTTCCCCTCCCTTGCCTAGTCTCTCATTTCCTTACCTGAAAGCATCACATTCATGTGTATTGTGACATTAGCAGTTAGACCACCTGCAGGGTTCACATTGCATAAGTAGGTTCCTCCATCGCTCTCCTGAACATTAGTCAGTAGGAGTGTGCGATGATCACTGGAGAAGTTCACTGTTGGCTCCTTTAGTTCTGTCTTGATTCCCTCCTGGCCCCACCTTGTAACCATGTGATATCTGTACTTGTAGGGTAGGAACACCAGAGACATACACCTTCAGCTGTCCACTGGAGCCTGCCTCAATGGTGACAACATCACTGACTGCCTGAATGGCTGGGTTAGCTGTTGATCAGTATGATAATGCACATTTGCTGTTAAGATATTTATACACTCTCATATTGTCCATGGCACAAACCATTTGTGATGCTAACATTCAGGGATTCATTGGTTGCACTGTCGTAACATGTATAGATGCCGAGATCAGCATCTGGTAAAGCCGATATCGAGTGAGAGACGCTTCCCATTGGCCACTGCCTGCACCCTGCTAGGATTCAAACCCCCTTCTCTGGACCAGCCAACACCATCTCCACTGTTGGAGGTTGTGTTACAGTCAAGGCTCTGACTGAAGCTATTTGTTTTATCCATGTGGCCAGTCCTTCAACATGCCAGTATTGACCAGGTGGGTAACGATAAGAGTAGACCTGGAGACCTGCATATCACATAATGGGAAATGTAATTATATGTATTGACAGTTAATGTTGGCTATCAATCAAACATCACTTGCTTGTTTTAAAACCTTAAGAAATTGAAAGAGTGCATGTGCATATATAGTATCCGCCACAGGGTCTCGGGCAAAGGCGGTACACATTTAGTGCGAAATAATAAGCTTTTCGCTTTGCAGGAAAACGTAGTTTGCAACAACTTACACTAATTTGACCAGGAAACAACTGATCAATGTTGTTGACTACAAAGTGTTAACTGTTTAGATAAACAGAGTGGCTTTAGTATAGCAACTGCGGTGCAATATTGCTCTGTTGCCGTGAAAGAGTTTATACTATGCATATTTTGACCAACCTCTCTTAATCCGTTGATACAAGGTCAATCCGCATTATCAGCGATTAAAACATCGTATGTGTCATGCACATCAGCCCCTTGAGAAATGGTTACACATTGGAGTAAACGCATGCACAACAAAATGCCAGGCAGTATAAATATTTTACTATAACATTCCTTCATAGCCGATTAAAATGTCAATTGCGTCAGTACACTCTTACAACTATAGTGACCAACAGAATTCCTTGCGTAGCAATGAGAAGACCGGAAAGAGTTAGAGAATACAAAGTTAATCTATTCGGGTATCCATATAAACCTCGAAGCGACGAATTTTGCATGTATAACCAACCAGCTGTAGGCCAACTGGCTATTTACATGCGTGTATAGACGGAGACTCATAGTACGCGCCGAGTGTGCGTGTGTGTGTGTGTGTGTGTGTGTGTGTGTGTGTGTGTGTGTGTGTGTGTGTGTGTGTGTGTGTGTGTGTGTGTGCGCGCGCGCGCGCGCGTGCGTGTGTTGTGTGTGCGTGTGTGATTGATTATGTGTGTGCGTGCCATGCATGCGTGTGTGTGCGTTTGTCAGTAAACATGAGTGTGTTCATGAGTGTATATGTGTGTATGTCTTTGTGTGTGTGAATGTATTGTGTGTGTGTGTGTGTGTGTGTGTGTGTGTGTGTGTGTGTGTGTGCCATAGTGCATGACCAGAGTAACTCACCCGAAGCTGTTGTGATGTGCATCCAGTGAAGAAGAATCAGAGCCACTGAGCCGTAGCGAAGCATAACGGCAGTCGGCAGGTAGCCTAAGTGCACCGACGGTGACTGATACGGTTTGCTGGCTTGCATTCTTATACTAGCTCCTCCCCCACATGCACGTTGAATCATGGTTCCCAATTGTAACTTACATATTTGGTGCCGACATTTTGTACCAGATAGATCAGTTACAAATCATTTGGGGAATCAAACATTTTTTTGTTGTTGTAGTAAGCTAATGTGTTGTGTATGTGTGTGTGTGGGAGGGGGGGAGGAGGAAGAATTATAATAACGCAAGCCAGCATACCATACAGTCACGGTGCACTTAGGCTACTGCCGTTATGCTTCGCTACTGAAGCGGGGGAAATTTCGGCCTCCGGGACACCTGAGTCTGCAAATGTTTCGAGAACGCAGAAGTACGTACTGTGGCTGATAGATAGAGGATGAAACTAAATGGCAAAACGATGATGTAATTCATTCGCATTCTTAGGTCTGAGGCTGATATGAAATTAGTGCACTGTTGAATTTTTATGCCATGAGAAAATAATGCGGTCTTGTACGTGTGTGATAAATAAATGCCGGATGACTTGTTACAAAAAATAAAAAGAAAAGCATGAATGAATCTTTACTGCGCATTGTCTAGTTTCATTTAATATTTGAATAGACAGGATCAACGACTACACAGTCTTGTCCTGCAGCTGTCAAATATGGCTCTACATTGTACTTCTCAAGGTTGTTAGGACTGTTCATTGAGTATGTTTTGGCCTTGCCCAGCTGCTGATGTACGTAGCAGCAGTAGAATGCAAACGAAAGGGACACAATAGCGAGGAGTGCTGCCAGCAGCACTATCACAGCCACCAAGATGAACTCTGTTGCTGGCATGGTTACCTGACCTTGATCATCAACAGAACTAAAAGTAGAGTTTTCTGTTGGGAGAATGCAAAAAAGGAGTTAAATTATGCATGCAGGTAGAAACGGACAAAAAATGTTTCAAAAGAAAAAAAACAATTCTTCAAGATAAAATAATGATTTTCTGTTTAGGTAATTTGAATGTCCTGTAAATGTGGGGATCAGTGCAATGAAGATTGTGAAGTAGTCACTAATGAGCAATTGCAGACATATCACATGATGGAGATATGTTGTGATGCTTTGAGGGGAGAAAGAAATGAACATAGCACCACAGATGCGAGTGCTGTCACACTGTGCATTACACATTGCAGGTTTTTTTAACTACGGGCAAAGTATGCATACTTAACACTCAAGTGCTACAAGACACTCTACAAGCAGCCTTGTAGAGAGCCAACGCTGTTGATATGCAGACTACTAATTTCAAGTTGCTAACAAAAATGTATCGGATGTGCTAACAAAAGTGTATCGGATGGCTACAAGGGTAAGTGATGGGTGAAATGTACTCTATGGCCTTTGGAAACCATATCTTTGGTCATTAGATCACTAATGCTTGTGTTGAGCCAATAAAAATTTCAGAGCCTTACAGCTCCATGACAGAGACACTGATTCTCAGTGTGTAAGAAGCAATGTGTAGAGGACATTTCAACTTCTCGAATATCGAATTGAAATCTTGGAAAACATGCGCTAGGTCCCTTCTCGCAGAAACAAAATAGGATTCTATAGCTATATGCAACGCATTGAGGAATTAAAAAGACTCCTGTTATTAATTTATGTCAGCCAGATTTACGTAACTGAATTCCTAATTCATCTTAGTGCTACATTAGTGCTAAATTGTATGTATGCTATAAGCCCAATACACCAGCCTCATCACCAAGATCATTTGTACATGGAGAGCAGAAACAGAATGATGCCATGTTGTTGATGATCATGAGCTTCTATACTGATCAGGCTGTCAGAATAAAGCAGGGTGTGACAGCAGTCAATTAAGAACTGTGCCAAAAGGAAGACTAACTTATGTGCAGTTGGCCTAAAGCAATTAAGTAATAGGCTGAGGGGTTAGACCAACCACAACCAAATTGAGGTTTTTAACAGCCAATATGTGATCCAAACTATTGTGCTCCACACTATGTTTAGTTCGGAGTGTCACATTTCCGATGCATGTATGTCTATGTAGTAAGTGCCCCACCCACAGCATGGCTACCAAATCTAAGTGCGCCACACACCATAGCACAATCACGACCACATAAGCATGAAAACAAATGCATCTACACACGTATGCACACATGCACACTTGCAATCACACCTCTTGGCACTGGAAGCCATTTGTACTAAGAAAATAGCCATCCCAGCATCATAGCCGTTTTTTTGGATTTGGAGGGCAGACAGAAAAATATACTCCTACAAAATGCTGACACAACCAGGGTCTGTTCTGCATGCAACCACTAGGATTGAATCTACTAGAAAGAAGCTTCAATGCTGCAGGTGAATAGCTAGCTGGATCATATCAGCATTAGCTGTTTTCTTTAGATCCTGACTGAAGCTTCACTTTCATTGTTAGAAGATTAGAAGAACCATCCTCAACACCGTTATTAGACAACAGATATTTAACTCTTTCATGGACAAAACCAATTATTACCGTACACATGTTGTGCAAAATAAGCATTGCGCATTGCAGGAAAACGTAGTTAGCAAACAACTTACACTATATGACCAGGAAACAACAGATCAATATGTTGTTGACTACAAAGTGTTAACTGTTTAGATAAACAGAGTGGCTTTAGTATAGCTCTGTTGCCCGTGAAAGACACCCTGAAACTCACTATTCTTCACAGTTAGGTGTGTTTCTTCCCTTAGATAGAGCTAACTATGTGTAGTTATAACTATTCATGCACCCACTTTTCTTCATTTCCAAAAAAGTAATCAGAAATTGTAAGCTGGTTCAGCCTCGTGGAATTTAGAAGGAATTCAGATTCATTCATCATGGCACCCCATGTTGGCCCCATGATGCTCATTTTTTAAAAACATGATGACTTTTGGAAGTGAAGCTATACATATACAACGTTAATGATTAAAAGGCCTGAGCTTTTACAGTACAGTACATGTACATGTAGCCTATCCAGGACCCAAGGAAGCATATAAACAGCCAATAAAAGTCAACATACGGCCAGGGGGGCAACTTCCCTCCCCTGCCCCGCCCCCCTTGCCCCTATGGTAGATACAGTCCTGAGCAAGCACGCGCACACACAAAGTTTCCATTGGTGTTTCTACAAATCACTCTTCTTCTGACACTCATTACCATCGGGAAACAAACAGATATTCATACTCAGTACAAGATGCTAACTCTGAAGCGCAAACAACACGACACTTTCTAGTGAAATTGCAGCCTTACACGTCATGAGGTTGGACACATACCACTTCTCCACATACCATGTTAGCTCTATAGAATGATACCCTCTCTCCATCACACTCCCCACCCATCTTCTCTCCATCCCTATAGTGCCAAGAACATAGCACAATGAGGCAGCAGGTCTTACCAACGCATAGAGATGTATTGCCATAGTGTGAGTACCCAGGAGCGTTACCTGCATGTGAGGATGTAGAAGTATCAGCTCGTGTATATGTGCATGCATATACATTTCCCAAAAGCAGACTGTTCCAAGTGTTGTAGAAGGGTGATATATCTGGGAGCATTCCGATTCAAGCCCATTCTCCATCAAAAACCGAGAAAGTCAAGAGTACCCTCATATACCCAATATGGGACAAGTACACAAGTGCAATTCCTTCTACTTTCTATCATAGCACTATATCTTGTGCTTGTCAATTACAGAGCAACAAGGAATGAAAAAGAGGACCTTATCTGCCTTTCTCCTTACCTTGCAAAGCTGGCTTCGAAGAAACATCGAGATGTATTGTTGAGAATGCAGTGGTTCCTGATGTAGTGACAACACAGTTGTAGGTTCCTCCATTACTTTCCTGAACATTGGTTAGTAGAAGTGTGCGGTGATCACTGGAGAAGTTCACTGTTGGCTCCTTTAGTTCTGTCTTGATCCCTCCTGGCCCCACCTTGAACCATGCAATGTCTGTACTTGTAGGGTTAGGAACACCAGAGATGTACACTTTCAGCTGTCCACTGGAGCCTGCCTCAATGGTGACAACATCACTGACTGCCTGAATGGCTGGGTTAGCTGCATGTGTGTGCATGTAAGTGCATGTAGTTGAGTATGTGATATGTGATCAAATAAAGTTATCTGTTGTGTTGATACCGATAAAGTTGTGTGAAGACATATATTAGAACACCTGACAACTTTGTGGCCTAAGTTATTGGCCAAAAATGTGTGTACGATTACAGCACACAATGATGTCAGCACATGTCGAAGCATCCCTTGGAAAGCAATGTGGTTTCCTTCTTCCCATTCGTAGCGCATGTGTTCCTGTAGCGCTAGGCAACCATGGGCCTACAACTGTGTTGATGTGAGCCTCACCACAGCCCACCATTTCTCTCATACACTTTTGTATATGCACTGGTCTAACAAGTTTCATTTGCAAGTAACGGGACTGAGTGCTCGTTTCACTTTTAAACTGGTGCACAAATTGTCTATAAACATATGCATGCAACTATCCCTTACCGCTGGTGACATTAATAGTTAGAGACTCGTTGGTCGCCCCATCAAAACATGTGTAGATGCCAAAATCTGTGCTGCCCAAGCTGTCCAGTACAAGTCGCTTCCCATTGGTCACTGCCTGCACCCTGCTAAGTTTCAAACCCGCTTGTCTGGACCAGCCAACACCATCTCCACTGTTGGAGGTTGTGTTACAGTCAAGGCTCTGACTAACGCTGTTTGTATTAATCCATGTGGCCAGTCCTTCAACCTGCCAGTATTGACCAGGTGGGTAACGATAGAAGTAGACCTGGAGATCTGCATCTGGATTAAAGAGAACAAGAAAGTGATGACAACAGATGGCAAGACATGATAAAGAGATGAGTTGGAGGTGAGGAGTAGTAAATGGAGAGGCAGAGTGCAGGCTGCAAGGAGGTGAGGGGTTATGGTGTAGTGACTAATGACCTACCTTCAAAACTGTATCAACCATATTGCAATCTGTATCTGCACCACTATATGATAAGTAACTGTACCTGAAGCTGAGTAGTTTACCAAGCTTTTAGGGACCCCATAATATAAAGTGGCGTCCTCATTGAAAATCTTTGATTGTTTTGCTTTTGAGAATGTGTTTGTATGGAAAGGGCAGCTATTTTGCAGTTACATGCAAGCTAGATGATGAAAGCAAACATACAATACCACTGCATGCATATGGCAACAATCAGCTCTGGGCCAGAAGTTATATTGAATTATCCCCACTAAGTCAATGTGTACTGACCACTGAAGCAGGCGTATGAGCCAATTGTATGCATATATGGTGTTACTGTGGTTTTCATCCTTTGGCTTTGCCATGGACTCACCCATCTCTGAATAGCTTTGTGCACCCACAGTGTCCCTATATTCCCTTCAAAGGCAACTCAAAAGACATGCAAGGAAACTTAACAAGTTCTAAAAACGCGTAGGTGTATATTGCTGCATGCCGTGCCTAATCTGCTTTGAACGGCAGAGCACGCCCAGTCGTGAGGGCAAACATAGGTTGGCTTGCTATTTTGCATGGTATCTTTTGTTACGCTGTTGGACCACCGTCGCGTTATATATACGTGTACTTTCAAACGGTCAATTGAAGACCTTGATGTACTTTATTGGTATTCTCGAGGTTTATGAACAGAAGGAAGAAATAGGAAACAATCTTTCTCTAACACTGTACGTACGAAACATGATGTCTTACGGTACGTGGAATCATACCTGTAACCTGCGTCAAATGAGCCTCCAAGAACAACAGCAGCAGTCGAATGGTCACAGAGGACACCATCGTTGCCAAGCGCCAACTGGAACATGACTGCTGCGCGGGAACCTTTTATGTATGTGCCAGCTGGCCATTGCGGCAGTACATACTGCCCCTGCCGGATGTCCTATTAATTGAAACTGTCGAAATTGCCTCCCCTATCGCGACCCCGATAAAATCATACCCCTGCAGACAAATACCCCGGCATGAATTCGCGCTACATGAACATTTTTGCGCACGAATCGTCATAGCAAAATTTAGCGAAATGTACATTTGTACAGCCATCGTGATCAAATGTACACCACTTCAACTGAATTCGGAAAGATAATACTTCGTAAATTTGATATTATAGAAAAAGAAAAAAGAAAAAAAAAAAGAGTTTAATGAGGTTGCAGCTACTCTGATCAGAGATACGACATGTATATTTGAGTTTTTACACCTCCGTCTCTGAAATCAAAGATATCTCTGAATTTTTTGTGATAGCGTAGGGGTGTACGTCGTATTCCAGTGCTCTCTGATGAGAAGAAACCTGAAGAGGGAACGAGTCACTAACAAATTCCACATGCTGAGGGTCATGTTGCGCCGTGGAGAGACTCTTGACGTCCTCGTAGTGCGGGGGAGGAGGAAGTCTGCGATTGATGGACTGCACGGAGGGAGTCAGATACGGTGCTGGTGTGGCATCGGCGGTGTGGGCGTGGGTGTGGACCTGCCCAACCGGCAGAGGTGTTGCGTACGGGCTCCTTCCTTGCCATGCTCGAGATGTGTGTTCGGAGCTATGCGGAGAGCAAGTGATCGAGCATGTTTCGGCGGGAGTTCCGGCTGCTGCCGAACGACATGATAAAACTGTCGCTGCAGGACAATTGAAATCCCTCTGCAGCCTGTTGCAAGTGGAGTCGTTCTGTACGGGACGATCGTTTGTATGATGTGGATCTTGAGCTCCACTTCTCGTTGACTTGTTCAAGGGTTCGTCTGTATAGTTGTACTCCTGAAGCCTCGCACCACAGAACGGGTTGCTTTTTGTGTCGTGCGTTGCGCAGCGATAGCGCAAGCCTCCAATCGGGCCTCTATATACGTGTATAAACATGTTTTACTTAAAATACATGTAGATTTTTGCACCTCTGCTCAAATGTATTTCACAACCATAGATAGTGCACGCCATGAAATGTTCAATTGAAATACTCAAAATGATGTTAAAATTATAAACAAAAAAGAGTATAGTCTTCAAAAAAAATTCACTAGTTAAGTGGGATTTAACTATTTTTATTGGCTTATACTGATGAATATGATTCACACACACACACACATACACACACACACACACACGCACACACACACACACACACACACACACACACACACACACACACACACACACACACACACACATACGGCATACCTTTGTCTTCCCAACCACAAGCATGCACAGAATCCAAGTGGCATAAGAATGACAGTCAATATGCAAATTCCTGTAACAAAAGCCATTGCAATAATTATTGATCTGGCCTCTGTCAACAGGGAAGTGGGTGGAGCAGTAGCTGGTTCAGTAGGTGGGGTAGTGGGTTTCATAATGGGTGTTAAATAGTTGCCAGGGTAAGTGGTGGAGGTTGTCACTGGTGTTGCAGTAGCACTTGTAATGTGTATTTTTTCTGCAGAGAAAGGACCCATTCAAATGCATTTCAATGGATCGCACACAACATACTTATGGTAACTTGCACTGTAGAGGATGCAGTAGGAAATGCGACCAACATCGACTGTTTCACAATACACATGTAGGTTCCTCCATCGCTCTCCTGAACATTTGTCAGTTGGAGTGTGTGATGATCACTGGAGAAGTTCACTGTTGGCTCCTTTAGTTCTGTCTTGATTCCTCCTGGCCCCACCTTGAACCATGAAATGTCTGTACTTGTAGGGTCAGGAAAACCAGAGACATACACCTTCAGCTGTCCACTGGAGCCTGCCTCAATGGTGACAACATCATTGACTGCCTGAATGGCTGGGTTAGCTGTTGATGAGTATGAAAACACACATTTGCTGTTAAGATATTTATATACTCTCATATTGTCGATGGCACAAACCATTTGTGATGTTAACATTCAGGGATTCATTGGTTGCACTGTCGTAACATGTATAGATGCCGAAATCAGCATTCGTGAAGCCGATATCGAGTGTGAGACGTTTCCCATTGGTCACTGCCTGCATCCAGTTAGGATTCAAACCTGCTTGTCTGGTCCAGCCAACACCATCTCCACTGTTGGAGGTTGTGTTACAGTCAAGGTTCTGACTGAAGGTACTTGTGCTTATCCGTGTGGCCAGTCCTTCTACCTGCCAGATTTGAGTAGGTGGGTAACGGTAAAAGTAGACCTGGAGACCTGCATATCACATAATGGAAAATGTAATGTTAAATACATTTTGGGAGGAGGTTGGTTGACACCATGCTGAGCTTAGTTACCCTTGGAGAAATGTTGTGGAGATTGCAATATTTAAAATGGAATGCAATTAACGCACATATAACGGGTTTTTGCAAATGAAGGCAAAGATTTTAAATGAATATAATTTCTTAATAGGATTCTTAATCCAAATGAATTTATATACGCACAATAGTTAGGCAAATACAACTAGGTTATTAAAATCTGATTATGGTGTAGAGAAAATTAAATAAGTACATGTATAATGTACAATAACTTTTAATTAATTGCAGGATTTGTAAACTATTTGCATTTTATTAGTAATCATTCAAAGTAACAATTCAAACTTGAAAACACACAAAAAAAACCCTACCTATAACTTTTAATATCTCACTATTACATACTTTAATACTAAATCAAATGGTGCTATTTAGTTTGACTTACTCATAGATCAAATGGTGCTATTTAGTTTGACTTACTGTGGCGTAGTTAGTTGTGTAATAATATTATTTTTGCTGCATGTATATTAGATAATTAGTTATTGTTTACTATTGAACTCGGTGATTTGAAATTAATCCTGTTTCACTTCATTGCGCTATAATTAGCTCTAGCCTTTGATAATAGAGGGCCTTCGAATATGTTGATTTATGAGGGTTGTGATATAGTTACTTAACCGCTTACAACAATCAGTATTTGTAATACTTGTAAAAGAAATCAAGTGCTAAATTAATTCAATCCTGAGTTATATTAATTAAAAACCTTTGTCTTCATTTCCGAACACCTGGTATATTATATTATAGTTAGTCCATGTAGTTGGGCGTGGCCCGACCTTTGCGTTAAGGTCGAGTCACGCCCAACTACGTCCCATGCCAACCCTATCGGTTTACATAATGTGCCTAGTCTCGTGCCCAAACCTAACGTTACTCAGCACCTCACTCCCTTTCGGACCAGCCCTATATTGCAAGACATTGATCATGTGCAATACGTACTCCGATACGAGTGAACTAGGTATTTTGGCAGCAGAACAGTACAGGGCTGTCTACTGTTGCGGCATATATAGATCAAACGTATGCAGGCATCTTCTTACGATCTTCACAAATTCCACGGCGCCATACACGCAAACTGTGTACAGCGAGATCGTTCTTGCGCTTTCTGTTGCTTCGCTTCTTGGGCCCACAATGTTTGCACCACGGGTCGCGAGATAGATGAACTGCACGGTCGCACTATACAGTATACACTCATGCGAGAAGCAATATGGTTTGGGTACATCATTTGAAGGCTTAAGGGAGGGGATAGCTTATTACCTTATAACTAATAGTTAGCAAACGTCTTAGTTATAGAGACGAATTTGTACTCGCTGACTTGACGTGCATATGCATGAGCATTATATATACGCCCATGCTACCGCTGTAAAATGAGTGGTTTTATGAGCTGTTATCATTTCGCCATGCTTGTATCATGTGACCACGAAAGTTCCCCCAGTACATGCGCATATCTAAAATCTACGCTGCGCAAAGAGCATCCGAACTGAGATACCTCGGTTGTATGCACTGATGTACAGGTAAATTAGTATACAGTTCTCACCCGCATTCGATGATAGACACTGCGATGAAAGGACAACTATAGTGATCCATCCGTAAAGCATGGCAAAGCCTCGATCTGTTCAGTATCATGTACACATACGTGCATACAATGCTCCATATATATGGCTTCCTAAAATGCTATTCGTGCAATTGTTTTAAAACGAGTGTATACAGTGATTCGCGACAGCAGGAACAACATGCTCATCGGTGTTTACAGTTGAGGGTTAAGGTTTAAAACTAATCAATTGTCCGTCTCAAATACTGTGGTTAAGCTGTCGGGGGGGGGGGGGGGGGGGGGGGGGGGGGGGAGAATGGTAGAAGTCCTCTGCCTGTAAATGTTTCCTTTACCGCTCATGGCTTTTACATACCTTAGCTGGCCATGAGGCACAGTATTTCGACGCATGATGCACACCTAATATTTCATACGTATAGAGACAAATGTGCTCCTTCTCTTTCCATGCAGTACGAAGGGTTTCGCATTTCTGGAGCAGGGAACTGAACTCAGTATTCCAGTTTTCTCTATAGGATGTACAATTCTTGCATGTGATTTGTGGTTTATATAAATTCAGCTGGTAGATATGTCCTTCATATAGCGTCGCTGTATAATATTCAGATTACTATTATTGTACAATCCTGGTCCGCACCTATCCCCAAACACCCCAATGAATGAACTGTTTACGTAGTTGTTTTGTGTGTCTGTGTGCGTTTATGTGTTTGTTGTCAACTTGTTTCTGTGGGTGTACATGTATTTAATTTTTAATAACACAAATCAATACCTAAAAAAAAAACGTTACAGTAATAATCATACACATAATATTCATAAAACAACAATAACAACAACAACATACAGACAACTGCAGAAGCGTTGGACTAACGCTTCCTAACACAGCTGCGGCATTGCCTCGCTGAATAGCTAGAGATAGTCTCTGTATCAGGGTCTCTACTGTTTACCCAGAGATTATTGTAGGTCATTCATTAAACGTCATTTGCATTACAAAGAGTTCATAATTTATGCTGGTGAATGGTTATTCATGGATCTACCCGAAATGCAAATGCATGCAATTTATACATACCGGCACATGTACTGATGTACATGCAGTGTGCACACACAATTTCCTATACATGTATATGCAACGTGCGCGCAGTCATGCACAGACACGTGCGTGTCATCTGTACACCGTTACACACAAGATATGCATCAAGCCATGCATAGTATAAATTGCATTGCTTCACATGCACATAGAGACAAACTCTCACACATGCACACACCCATGCATGCGAATATACACAGCAAGCATGCCATGCACTCATGCACAAAGATATATACACATAAGAAGAAATAAAAATATGATGCATTTAATGCACTCAAAACGTTGGAGTTAGAGGTGGCGAGAATGGGGTTGTGCGTAGCTTCCGGTTGGTGAAGGCCCTCTCAGAGAAATATAGATCATAGTTTTGAATAGTGTTGGCTGTATCTCAACATCTGCCCTTCTCAAAACAACATTGTAGCTGGGGCTGTGCAACTGGAAAAGGTACTGTAGACATCTGTCTAAATTTGTCAAACCGCGGTTCACCCTGTAATGATGAAAGAGAGGAATTCATGGGAGCTTAGTACTACTTAACATTAATGTTGCTCTTATCAATGTACCAGATCTGATGTGGGAACATTATGAATACTCTCTCCCTCACCACTGGTGCATCGAAATTGCAGCTATAGTCTGTACCTAAATAGTTCCTTTCCGGTTTAAAGGGGTATATAATGGAAAACGAAATTTGGATGTAAGGCATTGATTGAACTCTGTGTACACGGAGTAGACGTAGACTAGTCGCAATGCACTATATTGCTCCTTATGTCGTTTTAGTAGGAGTGTGTGGGGATAACTGGTGATTTTCACTGTTGGCTCATTTAGATCTGTGCTAGCATCACCTGCGCTCCCGCCTTAGATCGTGTGATGTCTGTACTTGTAAGGTCAGGAAAACCAGTGACATACACCTTCAGCTGTCCACTAGAGCCTGCCTCAATGGTTGACACACCTCTGACAGCATGAATGGCTGGGTTAGCTGCACAAAATGTTCAGATATTAACTGAGCAGCGGCAGGAATTGGGGCATGTGCAAAGCCGTTACGTTTTGCATATGAGCCTTCATTAATTAAAATTAAGATGTAGGAATAGTTTGTTTTCCATTTACACCGCAATGTAGACAGAACTGATCATTTGGTCACTGAAGACTTACAAAACCCTGCATGCATGGATAGTACTTGCCACTTTGTGAGGTGAAAATCAGATTACTATTTCTCAAAACATGTGTAGTCTCCAAGATCATTGGTAGTAAAGCCAATCAAAAGCAGTACACATTCCATGGCCAGCTTTCCTGACAAACTGGAGTTTACTGTTGCTTGGCCCCTCATCCAAACAATGCCAGAGCCATTGTTGGAGGTAGTGTTACAAAGCAAGTATGCAACGAAGGTATCTGTTTTGAACCACGTGGGCATGCCTTCTACCCTCCGCGTATCTATAGATTTCATAAATTCAGAGAAGAGCATAGGTAGAAGAAATATCAGAATATTATACTTCGGATGATATTTAGCCTAAGGTATTCGATTACATCGCGTCTTTGCTATCACGTGATGTCTACAACCGGTGCAATATGTCAAGTCCGTATTGTCGCACGGTCTGCAAGTTGTCTGCACCATTGAACCGTGTGTATACTACACTCTTAATTACAACGATTCTCCGAATGGCCTACCCAACTTATGTGAAAATTAGATTCTATCAGGCATCTGTCAAATTCCGTAATGGTAGCCGCAACTCCGCCATCATGCGCAGGTATATATCCTCATCTATAGCGCACAAGGTAGACAACTCACCTGTTTCTACATGTATTTTCTGAGTAGGCTGACCTTACGTATTGCAGGCTGTAAATGTACATATAGCGGGTCGTACTCAGAACCTACTGAGTCAAGACGTAGCGTTAATTATAAATTATTAAAATACTATGCAGTACATACATGTATACGATGACTGGATCGTTTCCGCGAAAAGGCATATTTTTAAATGTTTTGATATTCTAGAAGTCTGAGTGAGATATCCTCTACACATTGCTTCTTACGCACTGAGAATCGGAGTATCTGTCCTGGAGTTGCAAGGCGCTGAATTTTTAATTAGCCATACACATTTCTATTGCGCGTACTGGAAATTTTGCATGCGCTAGATCCCATTTCGCTGAAACGATCCCAATTATTATTAATAATATAACGGATCTCGTTTCAGGCGAAAAGGACCTGACGCATGTTTTTTCAAGTTTTCAAATTCTTTGATATTCTAGAAGTTCGAGAGAATAAGTCAAATAGCACATGGCGAACTCAGTAGTGCGCGAGAACGGCACACGCCAGCAGAGACCGCAGACCATCTATCTTGATCGCTGCACGGTCCATTAAGCATTTGTTTGGGGGGGGGGGGGGGGGGGGGGGGGGGGGAGGGAGGGAGATAATACGCTCAATTGGATTTACAGTACTCCTCCAACTTCATAAGCCGATGCCTTTAATAAACAAGTACTGGAGGAATACCGCCATTAATTCTATTCCAATGATGGCCATGAAATGATGGTATTATCTGCAATTATGTATTAATCAGTTACCGATGAAGTGCTAATGTAAGTGTGTTAAATATTAGTTTCTTCTGGAGCAAAGCTACTTAGGCCTGCAATCCTCTACTTAGGCCTGCAATGCTCTACTTAGGCCTGCAATGCTCTACTTAGACCTGTACTGCTCTACTTAGGCCTGCAATGCTCTACTTAGGCCTGTAATGCTCTATAGGCCTGCAATGCTCTACTTAGGCCTGCAATGCTCTACTTAGGCCTGTAATGCTCTACTTAGGCCTGCAATGCTCTACTTAGGCCTGTAATGCTCTACTTAGGCCTGTAATGCTCTACTTAGGCCTGTAATGCTCTACTTAGGCCTGCAATGCTCTACTTAGGCCTGCAATGCTCTACTTAGGCCTGTGATGCTCTACTTAGGCCTGTAATGCTCTACTTAGGCCTGTAATGCTGGTGACATTCATTCCGTCCACTGTTGAGAATTGGACTGGGGGGTGTACAGTTGCATGATTCAAAATAGCAATGATCGAAGAATTGATAGCATTTCACACACACAATTGTACTAGACCAGCTCCACTGCACTTGAAAATGAAGTGTCTAGCGAATCACTTGGGAATGCTGGTGGCAAGTGTTTGCTGTGGCTTCTGGCCCGTGGAGGTCCACTCAGTGGAATAGCTGAATTGTGAATAGTAGCGTACGGCTGTATTTCTCTAGGGGGTCTACTAGAATGAGAAGTGGACAATGATGATGAAGCAGGGTGAAGGTTTGGAGAGGAAACGGAAACACTTGTATCATGATCTTCCTCATACCATGGCTGGAAATGGAGGCCAGAAGTCGGCGGTAGTTCCTCATATTGTACAGAGGCAGTATTGGGTGTTACTGTCACCTGATTGTGCACACCTAGTAGGCTGTTCATGGAAGGAGTGAGGTAGGGGGTTGGGGTGGAGTTGAGAGTGGTGTCAACTTCTCTGGGGATTGTTGTAGCATAGGCTGGCATGGAAGGGTCCTCAGGAATGGACTGCAGGCTTACAACCATGGGGACATTTATCTGATTGGGTGAGAAAGGAGCTGGCGTTTTTGTTGGCAAGGTGGTACTCTTGTACAGATTGGAAGGTGGTATGAGGTCAGGAGACATTGAAGGGACAGAAGAAAGTGCACTGATGGTTGATGGATTGAGGGAAAGAGGATATTCTCCAAGATCAAGCTGCTCACTAACCACAGAGGGCGTGGTGGGACCCATCCTTCTCATGGGTATTCTATCGTTCTGTGAAGAAAAGGGGGGAGGAGGAGGTGGGTACTTTTGAACAATACTGGTGCCCCACTGAAGCCTGCTGTAGGTGCCATCTGACTGCTGAGGGGGTGTGGCTATGCTGTACACGTGGTTAGGCACATGCGCATCTTCAGCAACGTAATTATTTGGGCTGCCAACATCACTGGCACTTTTTGGCGGAGAACTTGATGAGACCTCCATGTTTCCCATCATGATTGTGTCGTCAGGGTAACAATGATCTCCCCTCTTCCAGGTAACATTGTAATTAGGATTGTGCACCATGGAAGATGTACTGCCCGCACGTCCATCTGAATCTGTAAAACCATTCATGCTACTAATCACCCTGTAATGATGGAAGAGAGGAGAAGTTCTTAGTAACAAAGCACATGAAATCTAGATACAACATTCAATTTCACTTTTATGATACTGCTGGAACAGATATGTGAACAGGACTCTCTCCATGATGATTTAGTGCATCAATTTATAGCTAGTCTGTGCCTAAATAATTCCAAATGTTATATTCAGTTTAAACGGTATAAGGGAACATTAAAATGTAGATGTCAGACATCGATTAAACTCTGTGTGCCACACAGACATGGACTTGCCTCTTTGAAGCGTGCTTGCATCTGTGGCAGGCTGTGACAATGATGAAGACAGTCACACCAGTGACCACCACAAGCACAAACCCTCCAATGGCACTTCCAACAATGACAGATAACAGCCCAGCCAATGGAGAGTCAGATATCAAATCTGTGGTATGTGCTGTTGGTGTCATTGAACTGCTAGCAGGAGCAACTGAAGTGGTGATGGATGTTGCCATGGCTGCTGCTGGAAGCAATAGTGGTGATGAGCATTAGTGAAGAGAGTGAACGGTTGAGACCAAGTGAAGGGAAAGGGATATTCTTACATGGTGTGGCTTGTTGTTGGACCTGTATGAAGCCTGGCTGTGACCACACTGGTGTGGTACCAGGTACAATGGCCTGACATTGATACTGGCCGCCATCTTGGAGTTGTGTGTTCACAATAGAGAGGGTACTGGTGGTGGTCTGGAAGGACAGAAGATGTGGTCAAGTGAAAGGGAAGTACAGCAGAATGTGAACACGGGAATGTGACCTACTGTTGAGTTGCCATATGTGACAATGGTTGCTGAGTATGGCAGGCCACTCCCTCCTGTTCTCCTCCAGGTGAGGTTGGGAGCAGGTGACCCAGTGGCAGAGCAACTAAGATTGGCATTGGCTGACTGAACCAGTGACAGATTAGAGGGCTGTTGGGTGATTGTGGCTGGAAGCACAATTCAAAGTGAAAATGAATTATGTTTAAAGATAGGACCATACTATGGCATTCAAAAATGGATTACATAATAAGCTGTCCAATTCCTTATCCCTCATCCCCCCCCCCCCCCCCCCCTCCCCCCAAAAACAGAAAAAAATAATACAAAACATATACCTACCTGGAAACAATACAATAACATTTATGTAGACATTAGCAGATCGATATAGTAAAAAGGATTGAGACACAATGCATTTATATATCCCTCCATCTTCTGGCTCAATGTTGTTTAGTAGAAGTGTGCGGTGATCGCTGGAGAAGTTCACTGTCGGCGTGTTTAGTTCTGTAGTGTTTTCTCCTGGCCCCACCTTGAGCCATGTGATGTCTTTACTTGTAGGGTTAGGAATAGCAGAGACATACACCTTCAGCTGTCCACTGGAGCCTGCCTCAATGGTGACAACATCATTGACTGCCTGAATGGCTGGGTTAGCTGCATAACACATGGAAAGTGAAATTATTGTGTTATAACATTAAGCAACATGAATTGGGGCATGTGAAGGCCATCACTTTCCATTTCAAAGCCATCCCATCCCAAAAGCAGGAAAAAATAAAATTATTTTTTAATGCTGTTTTATTTGTAGTTCTGCCTTCATGCATCAAAATCACGATTTGGTGATAATGAAGTTAGAGGCATGTAGAAAGAACTGTCAAACCTTACAAAACACTACATGCATGGATTGTATTCACACTGTACTTGCTTTAAACTCACCAGTTGTGAGATTGATAGTGAGATAACTATTGCTCAAGCTGTCAAAACACGTGTAGTCTCCAAGATCATTGGTAGTAAAGTCATTAATCAAAAGCAGTACTCCATTCATGGCCAGCTTTTCTGTCAAGCTGGAGTTTACTGTTACTTGGCCCCTCATCCAAATAATGCCAGAGCCATTGTTGGAGGTAGTGTTACAAAGCAAGTATGCAACATAGGTAACTGTTTTGAACAATGTGGCCATGCCTTCCACCCTCCACATCTCTTGTGGATGAACAGAGCTATTGCGATAGTAGTACACTTGCAGACCTGAGTTAGTGAAAGGAAGATACATGTAGATTTTATAAATACAGGGAAGAGCATTATCAACAAATATCAAGATATGTCAGATACTTTGGATGGTCTTTGCTATCACGTGATCTCAGCCTACAACAGTGCCCGTAGTCTATTGTCTGCACCATCGATACGTTCTTAATTGCATAAAAGCATTTAACGATTATCCGAATGACCTACCCTCTGAACCTATATTAAATTAGACAATGACAGGCATCTCGTCATAGTGGCCAACTATGCCGTCACATACTTTGTCACAGGGTTTTTTGACAGTATAGAGTAGCCCCCGGGTCCACTCCATCCTATTATTACGTATATTTCCGGCTGTAAGTATTTTTTGTGACGGTAAACGCCCGGGCGATCGAGCAATCCAAATGTTTACATCACAGCGTAATTACGTAGTAAAATGAGTAGCATTGCTCGATAGACGCTTCGTCGACTCAAAACAGCTTGCGCTGCAGAGATGATCAACCCTAGGGTGCTACAGAGATGATCAACCTAGCGTGCTACAGAGATGATCAACCCTAGCTTGCTCCTGTCCCCGCACGCATAGCTATCTGGCGCGTATCCGCGAAAGGTGCGTGCACACAGGGTGGGGTGGTGGAGAGGTCACCACGAAAGGGGGGAGGGGGGAGGAGAATGTGCTTGCATACACTTCGCACATTCTATACATTTTGCGTCTAGCCAACTAAGGAATCACTTCAAACATTTTACGCACAACACGTACTAAATGCAAGAGAACTCGTCCGTCGCTGCTCGCGTTGCGGCATTGTAGCTAGACGAAACTAGGAACAAATGATATAGCTACCAGCCATCACATCGGTTCAGAGGCTACGATTTAGTGTGCATTCACGTATCTGTAAAACGATTATTTCCAACAATACGTCAGTTTGCTGTTCGTGCGCGAAACGCTCGCGTTCAACTCTGAGCTCAATCCAGACACGCTTCGGTGATCGTTTACTATTCCCTAGGTCAACTCACCCGTTGCAGCGAATGATGACGAACTCAGTAGTGCGAGAACGGCACATGCCAGCAGAGACCGCAGACCATCCATCTTGATCGCTGCACGGTTCATGAGAGTCGGTGTGAGTGGTAAGCATTTGTCGGTGACGAGAAATATTTTAAATCGGGTGCTTTGTGGAGTGGGCGTGGTCCTCATCCCATACCTCAATGTTTGTATTCATCGCCCGACTAAAAGTTTACCGTCAGAATCCTTGCCCCAATTCAACTCCCTCGAAAGCAATATGGTCTGGAGAGTCGAACTTGGGCATCGTGAAGGTCATTAACTGCGCGTTCTATATATAATGTGCATGTACGGGTGCACCGAATGCATGTCGATAATGTACCTCATGAATGCATGTCCTCCCAACTTACGAGTTGCAAAGGTTAATTCTCTCTCTCTCTCTCGTCTCTCTCTCTCTCTCTCTCCTCATCGTCGTCTCTCTCCTCTCTCTCTCTCTCTCTCTCTCTCTCTCCTCTCTCTCGCCCCGCCCTTCTCCCCCGCCCCTCTCTCGCTCCCCCTCCCCCTCTCTCTCCCCTCCCCCTCTCTCTCCCCCTCCCCCTCTCTCTCCCCCTCCCCCTCTCCCTCAAGTCTCTCCCCTCCCCCTCCGCTCTCCCCCTCCCCTCTCTCTCCCCTCCCCCTCTCTCTCCCCCTCCCCCTCTCTCTCCCCTCCCCCTCTCTCTCCCCCTCCCCCTCTCTCTCCGCCCGCCCCCGCTCTCTCCCCCTCCCCCTCTCTCTGCTCCCCTTCTCCCTCTCTCCTCCTCTCTCTCGCTCCCCCTTCCTCTCTCCTCTCTCTCTCGCCCCCCTCTCTCCCCCTCTCTCTCCCCCCTTCTCTCCCCCCCTCTCTCTTTCGTCTTCTTCACCCTAGTTAACCCCATTCCTTCATCTTCTGTCCTATTCAGTTTGTTGAAGGCTACTTCCCTAGCTAATGCTTCATTGTGTCCTATAATTATATCGTTAACCATGCATGAGTGCTTTGCAACGAATATATTAACTTAGCTTCTAGGCCGCTGTGCAGCCATCTAAATCATTAACCGCTGAGCCATGCACGCATTCTGTATGATTTTTCATCCCCTTGCGAAGAATGCCGAGCATTCCATCAGAAATGGTGGCGTTGAACTGGATACTCTACATCGCGTAGGTGGGGGAGGTGGGGGTGAATGTGCAGTGTGTGCAATAGTTAATCGTTATCATACGGCCACTGATAACAAAAAAAGGCGTGGCACATACATTTCATGTCGGCATAGATTACATCATAGATGGGATCGTTTCGGCGAAACTGGACCTTACGCATGTTTTTTCAAGATAGCAATTTATTTCATATTCTAGAAGTCTGAAATCTCATCTACACATTCCTTCTTACGCACTGAGAACCAGAGTGTCTGTCATGGAGTTGTAAGGTGCTGAATTTACTAGCCATACATTTCAACGCAAGCTCTATTGCGTGTACTGGAAATTTGCGCTATATAGGTCCCTTTTCGCGGAAACGATCTAATGCATATAGACTTTAAAGTGCATGCGATGCCAAATCAGAGTTTCCCTAGGGCGGAGTGGTAATAGGCAGCTGTTAGCTCCAGTCCAGTTAGCCATTGGCAGCTTGGCATATGCTGTGCCTTAAAACCGCTAAACTGCATGTCATGTAATATCAATGGGCTACCGGCATAACAAATATTCTTCTCCAGTCTGTTTCCAGGTATGATCAAGTAATGATATAGTCCCCTTTAAAAGCAAAAGAACAGCGCAGTTTTGTTATTTTCTTATTTTCTAATAATACGTCCATGGAATGTCTATATGCGTCACTTTAATTATGCACCTGTCCCCTTACAGAACAGTGTCGGAGAGATCAGGGGAATTCCCTATATCTCCGTGGGGGGGGGGGGGGGGGGGGGGGGGGGGGGGGGGGGGGGGGGGTTGACATTGAGGCGCATGATAACGGGGAAGGGGGGTGAAGGGGGGGGGGGGGGGGAATAAAAGAAGTACTAAAATCGTTATTATGCCGTGATTAATTAAGTAGTTCGAATGGACAACACTTGTACATTCAAAGAGCACATTAATGAACAAACATGAACGTTTCAATCACACGCGAAATTAATTAAATGTTATACAGCGTACATACATTTATGACGCACTAGACACAAATACACAATTCAACACACGTGGACGAGAAAATTGTGACAGAAATTAAACATTCTATACGGTAGTCTCACACGAAAGGGACGAAGCCGAAAAGTAGACTTCGCGCTTTGCCTCCGTTCGAGGAGGGGGTGCACGTGATAACGAGCCTCGATAGGCGATGGGACGGTGAGGCCCGACATTTTGCGCAGCCGAGTTATGAGCGTGTGCTCCGTGGTGCTGGCCCGATCTGGAGGTGTGATGTGGGAGCGTCTGAACCCTCTGTACTGTGCTCGCCGCTACAGGAACGGTCACATCACTATCTGTCTCTTCCGCCAGCTCGTACCAAGGCTGTTCTGTGGTAACGTCCTCGTACCCAGGAGGCGGTCCGACTGCGATGACTGTAACTTTTGTGCCATTGGGCGTGGGACTGGGTACTTGAGGCGCCTCCGTACCGTTGGGGGTGGGAGTGGGGACTTGATAGCGCGTAACCGTGGACGCGGGAATTACAACATTTTCGTAGGGCCGATGTACTGACACTGCGTGCTCAGGGACCGATGAGAGTACGGAAGAACCGCTTTTCTCCCCCACGCGGGGTGTCACAGGCGCTTTTTCCACCGCAGTAGGCCCGACGAACACGTTTGATGGAGACGTAATGCTCAGACTACTGGCTGGGACCGAGGATAGGGCGCTAATGGCAGAAGAGTAGAGAGACGCTGGACCTTCGGGGACGACAGCCGGAGTGTTTAAACCGTGTCTTCTTATAGGAATTTTTCCCGCTGTTTGTGAAAGCAGCTGGACCGGAGGGGGCGATTGGAATACAGCTGATTTACTGTTGCTGTTGCCCGTGGTTACGGAGCCATCACCAGCACTACCGTCATCACCGCCGTTTCCATCACTTGTGTTTCTGTTATTGTGTTCAGAGAGTGCGTATTGCTGTACTTCACCAGAAGTGATCTCGCCTAGGATTTGTAGATGAGCAGCGTTTTTGCCAGTAGTGTTGGACGACAGATTTCCTTTAAGACTGTCCCTTTGAAACCTGTTGTAGTCAGCAGGGACAGAAGACCCCACTATGCCAGTGTACTCATGGCACGTCTTGGGCACTTCAGAAGCCGAAAGTGGGCTATAAATGGGATCTTTTAGAACGGCATTCGGATGAGATGGCGTGGGAACGTCGGTCAGGTACCGGTCGTAGAGAACTTCACCATCAGCGGTGCTTGGTGTTTGTTTAAATAGTATGTGAGATTGGTCTCCATTTCCTGTACGATCAAATAGAACGTTGATGCTGGATTTTGTTCTTGTACCATTTTTAGGCCTGGAGGAACGAAATAACAAATAAATCAGATAAGGAATTCTTATTTTCGTTATTACCCAGAACTCACACTAGTATCACATGACCAACTCACCATGCAGCAGTGTGTGACATACAAGGTGTCTACAGCATTTATTTGATGCCCTATTATATAGCGGCGCCCAATATTTAATTGCCCTTCTTATTGTACAGCGATACACATGGTGCACTTACCACGTAGCCACCCCTTTGTGGGGTTTGCAGTATCTGAAGTACACGCACACGTACACCAGCAGGACTGCTCCAATGATTATCAAGACTGCCCCACCCCCTGCGGCAGTACCAACAATGATAATGGGGAGTGGTGTGGAAGTATGCAAGGAGGAGGTGCACCCTTGTGTAGGGTCACAGGTGGAAACCGAGGTACTTGCAATTGTTCCTGGAGCTGTTCCAGTGTCTGTTGCTGTGGGAGTCATGGTCATTTTAATGGTAATGGCAATTGTTGCTTACATTGTGGTGTGGCTTGTTGGAGGACCTGTATGAAGGCTGGCTGTGACCACACTGGTGTGGTACCAGGTACAATGGCCTGACATTGATACTGGCTGCCATCTTGGGGTTGTGTGTTCACAATAGAGAGGGTACTGGTGGTGGTCTGGAAGGACAGAGGATGTGGTCAAGTGAAAGGGAAGTACAGCAGAATGTGAGCACAGGAATGTGACCTACTGTTGAGTTGCCATATGTGACAATTGTTGCTGAGTATGGCAGACCACTCCCTCCTGTTCTCCTCCAGGTAAGGTTGGGAGCAGGTGACCCAGTGGCAGAGCAGCTAAGAGTGGCATTGGCTGACTGAACCAGTGACAGATTAGAGGGCTGTTGGGTGATTATGGCTGGAAGCACAATTCAAAGTGAAAAGGAATTATGTTTAAAGATAGGAAACATCCAATGGCATTCAAAAAATTGTCAATGACATAATGAGCTGTCCAATTCCTTATTTATCCTTCACTATCCTTCCCCCTTCTCTTCCTCCTCCCCCTCCCCCTCCCCCTTCCCCTCCCCTCCCCCAAACAAAAAAAGTTAGACAAAACATATCTACCTGGAAACAACAATACGGTAACATTTATGTAGACGTTAGCAGATCGATATAGTAAAAAGGATTGAGACACAATGCACTGATATATCCCTCCATCTTCTGGCTCAATGTTGTTTAGTAGAAGTGTGCGGTGATCACTGGAGAAGTTCACTGTTGGCTCTTTTAGTTCTGTCTTGATTCCCTCCTGGCCCCACCTTTAACCATGTGATATCTGCACTTGTAGGGTCAGGAATAGCAGAGACATACACCTTCAGCTGTCCACTGGAGCCTGACTTAATGGTGACAACATCACTGACCGCCTGAATGGCTGGGTTAGCTGCATAACATATGGAAAGCGAAAGTATTGTTATAACATTACGAAGCAGGAATTGGGGCATGTGAAAGGCCATTACTTTCCATTTCAAGTCCAAACCATCCCAAAAGCAAGGGGAAAAAAACTACTTTTTTAATGCTGTTTTATTTGTAGTTCTCCTTCATACATTAAAATTAAGATTTGGTGATAATGAAGTTAGAGTTTTTCATTTGCCCCCATTGTATGTAGAAAGAACTGACCATTTGGTCGAACCCAAACCTTACAAAACACTACATGCATGGATTGTATCCACACTGTACTTGCTTTAAACTCACCAGTTGTGACATTGATAGTGAGATAACTATTGCTCAAGCTGTCAAAACACGTGTAGACTCCAAGATCATTGGTAGTGAAGCCATTAATCAAAAGCAATACTCCATTCGTGGCCAGCTTTTCTGTCAAGCTGGAGTTTACTGTTACTTGGCCCCTCATCCAAACAATGCCAGAGCGATTGTTGGAGGTAGTGTTACAAAGCAAGTATGCAACGTAGGTAGCTGTTTTGAATAATGTGGCGATGCCTTCTACCCTCCACATCTGTTGTGGATTAACAGAGCTATTGCGATAGTAATACACTTGCAGACCTGAGTTATAGATACGTGTAGATTTGGGAAGAGCATTGTGACATCATTATCAACAGGTAGAAGGAATATGTCAGATACTTTGGATAGTTACAGCTTTGCTATCACGTGATGTCTACGACACGTTCTATTGCCCATCGAACAGCATTCTTAATTGCATGAAAGCATTTAACAATTATCCGAATGACCTACCCTCTGAACCTATATTAAATTAGATCCATCTCGTCGTCGTAGTGGCCAACTATGCCAGTATGATATTTGTGTCGGAGGGGTTTTTGAGTAGCCCCGCCCCCGGTCCACTTTATCCTATTATATTAGGTTGACCTTACGTATTGCAAGCTGTAAATGTATACTGCTATATTTTCTGTGACGGTAAACGGCCGCAATCCAAATTTTTACATCGCAGCGTGGTAAAATGAGTTGCATTGCTCAATAGACGCTTCTTCGACTCAAAACAGTTTGTGCTACAGAGATGATCAACCTAGCGTGCTAAAGAGATGATCAACCCTGGTTTGCTCCTGTCCCCGCGCGCTTAGCTATCGTGCACGTATCCGCGAAAGATGCGTGCACACAGAGTGGGGTGGTGGAGAGGTCACCACGAAAGGGGGGAGGGGGGAGGAGAATGTGCTTGCATACATTCTATACATTTAGCGTCTATCTAACTAAAGAATCACTTCAAACATTTTACGCGCAACACGTCAAGAGATATCTGCATATGCTCACTAGCCGTCCGTCGCCCGCTCGCGCGGCGGCATTGTAGCTAGACGAAACTAGGAACAAATGATATAGCTACACATCGCTATACGATTTAGTGTGCATTCACGTATCTGTAAAACGATTAATTTGTTTTCTGTTTCCAACAATACGTCAGCTTGCTGTTCATGCGTGAAACGCTCGCGTTTACGTGGACGCAACTCTGAGCTCAATCCAGACTAGGCTTTATATCCGTCGACAAGTTTATTATCCGGATACCGAATACCGCTTTAAATACGAACGGATTCCGAAATCCGGATAATTCGGATTTATCCGGATAATTCTATGTGGTATTGTTAATTTGCGCTATATTGCCTATACATAAAATTACACTGATAAAATATGGATTACATCAATTTACATCAAATTACATGAATACTCTAAATCACAACATGCATGCTCAGTAGTCAGTACACAATAACACAATACACTCATTTCCAAGTGCGATTACTAGCGAGAAATGTTATTGCATCAGCCATGATGGGATTCATGTGGGCTCTTTCCCTAGCACAAACTCGTCCAAGCTTTGAAAATACTCTTTCTGTCGGAGCACTCGTAGCAGGAGTAGCAAGAACCACTCTTGCAACCTTGGCAAGCTCAGGGAATCGTTTTCTTTCTACTCTCCACCAGTCAAGAGGGTCATCCTTAAGAGGTTGTGCAGCAATCTTTGAGTATTGGGCCAATTCTTTAGTCAAATCTCTTGAAGCATCAACCTTAGATGTTCCAGAACTTGAACTTCCTTCGCCTTGATAACTCGTTGACATGAAAGTGGCGAAGTCATCATCAGCTGAAGACACATGTTTTGCCCTTTTTGAAAGTGGTTCAGCTATGCATGATTCAGTTGGTAGTACTTGATCCCGTTGTAAAAGGCTCTTGTGATAGAGCTTTATGTTCTTTTCTGCAAAGGTAATTGAATCTTTTCGATCGCTTACATTAATAAAAGGTTCAAATGACTTAAAACGTGGATCTAGATATGCTGCAGCAAATAGCAAGCCATGTGTAAGGTCATCTAGATCATTGGTGTCCATATACAGACTTACATAACGTTGGTATATGTCATCTTTACATACTGCCTTTGCTATTGCGATGCACTGTGCATCTGAGGGAATAGGTAAGAGAGCTTTTTCTAACAGATACTTTACCTTCGGCATTGCAGTTGACAGAGTAACATAATGTTCCCCTTCAACAGAAAAAATCTGTTTTGCAATAGGAGCAAGATAGGATTCAATCTGTACTAACAGATGTTTGTCACTATGAGTTAGAGATAATACATTAAAACCCCATTGTTCACTATCCTGCAGCATGTCACAAGCAGGTTTCAGCTCTAAATATCTATGTATCATTTTGCTTGAGTAACCCCATCGCCACTTTACATTCACAACTAACTTTTCAGGAGCAGGCTGGTCAGGATGAAGTGTACTTTTCAGTTCTAGCTTGCGAACCATTAGCGCTAACTCTTGCGATGCAATGTTGCTTTTTTTAATATGATTCACTCCTTCACTAAGTACTGCTACAGGTTCTTTAACACCATCCGTTTCTAGGGAGTGCCCAATAGCCTTGTGTAGTATGTGTGCCAGACATCGAAGACCAAAAGTATTATCTTCGTCATATAGCACACGTCTTACCTTGTCCATCACAGTCGGTCCATCAGCTGTCATGCTGAATGCTTTAACCCCAAAGCTGCTCAATATATTCCGTAGAAAAACAATAATTGTATCAGCATCTTCATGTACAACTTCATCTTTATCATTATGCAATACCTCTAATGCAGCAGCAGCTAATGTTACTGACCTCATATGGAAATCTTCCGTTATCCAATGCGCAGTAACACCAAAGAACCCCTTTTGATCTAACCTGGACCAACAATCAATTGTTGTAGATACCATTTTCTGATCATGAATGTTACTTGGGCACTCCAATTGCAATGCTTTGCACACTCGTTCCTTCATTGCAGTGTACTCACGAAGAATCTGAGCATTAATTGTTATTGCATTTGGTATGCAAAACCTGGGGTCCATTACAGCACAAAACTCTTTAAAGCCTTTACCCTGTGCAAGATTTATTGGCCGCATATCAGTTGTCAAAAATTTGCACAAAGCAGAAAATTTACTCTTCCATGCTGTAGATTCCCTAGCGTAAGATTTTGAAAAAAGCTCATCGCATTTCTCTTGCCGAACAGACTTGGAACTAGCCGCAGAACTTGATGCAGAGGAAGACAATCCTTGCTGCAAACAAATTCCATGTTTCGCACTTAAGTGATTAATCATGGAACCGGTGCTAGCAGCAGTAACGTTTAAAGCTTGGCTACACTGTTCACCCTTCTCGTTCTGAACGCAGCAATAAGTGATACGTTTCAAAGTATCCTTATGCACAGGCTCAGTGAAATACGCCCAGCACGCTGATCCTCCACCTCGCACTCCTTTTGCCTTCAACACCGTTGTTTTTCGTTCATCAATCGGCCTCAGATCACTTTGAACAACCCCATGAGACATTGACGGTTCGCCATCTATCAATTCACTGACTAGAACTCTATCTTTTCTTGTCAGCCAAAAAACATCCCATTTACCGTTGTCGCTGCACTTACCGAGGCGCGCAGGTAACCACTTCTCTGAGTTCTCTTCAGACTCTTTTCCTTCATCGTCAGCGTCACATTCGTGACATTCCCATTTGCAAAGTACGAAATCACCTGTCTTGAATACTTTCACTTGAATCCCTTCATCCGCCATTTTGGTTTTCGTTTGAATACCTGGAGTTTTAATAAGCGGTTTTAATTTTTATCATTTATCCGGATTATCCGGTTTTGAAATTACCGGATACCGGATTCCGAAAAGTGGATAAAATAGTCGGTATCCGAATAATCCGTACTTTTACAACTATCCGAATACAAACCCTAATCCAGACACGCTTCGGTGATCGTTTACTATTTCCTAGGTCAACTCACCCGTTGCAGCGAATGATGACGAACTCAGTAGTGCGAGAACAGCACATGCCAGCAGAGACCGCAGACCATCCATCTTGATCGCTGCACGGTTCATGAGAGTCGGTGTGAGTGGTAAGCATTTGTCGGTGACGAGAAATATTTTAAATCGGGTGCTTTGTGGAGTGGGCGTGGTCCTCATCCCATACCTCGTACATTGATGAAAATCCGGAGCACAGTATGTGGTAAGACTGACGCACTAGACACAAATACACAATTCAACACACGTGGACGAGAAAATTGTGACAGAAATGGAACATTTGATCAGTTCTATACGGTAGTCCCACACGAAAGGGACGAAGCCGAAAAGTACACTTCGCGCTTTGCCTCCGTTCGAGGAGGGGGTGCACGTGATAGAGAGCCTCGATAGGCGATGGGACGGTGAGGCCCGACATTTTGCGCAGCCGAGTTATGAGCGTGTGCTCCGTGGTGCTGGCCCGATCTGGAGGTGTGATGTGGGAGCGTCTGAACCCTCTGTACTGTGCTCGCCGCTACAGGAACGTTCACATCACTATCTGTCTCTTCCGCCAGCTCGTACCAAGGCTGTTCTGTGGTAACGTCCTCGTACCCAGGAGGCGGTCCGGCTGTATCTTTTGTGCCATTGGGCGTGGGACTGGGAACTTGACGCGCCTCCGTACCGTTGGGAGTGGGAGTGGGGACTTGATATCGCGTAACCGCGGAAGCGGGAATTATAACATTTTCGTAGGGCCGATGTACTGACACTGCGTGCTCAGGGACCGATGAGAGTACGGAAGAACCGCTTTTCTCCCCTACGCGGGGTGTCACAGGCGCTCTTTCCACCACAGTAGGCCCGACGAACACGTTTGATGGAGACGTAATGCTCAGACTACTGGCTGGGACCGAGGATAGGGCGCTAATGGCAGAAGAGTAGAGAGACGCTGGACCTTCGGGGACGACAGCCAGAGTGTTTAAACCGTGTCTTCTTATAGGAATTTTTCCCGCTGTTTGTGAAAGCAGCTGGACCGGAGGGGGCGATTGGAAAACAGCTGATTGACTGTTGCTGTTGCCCGTGGTTACGGAGCCATCACCAGCACTACCGTCACCACCGCCGTTTCCATCACTTGTGTTTCTGTTATTGTGTTCAGAGAGTGCGTATTGCTGTACTTCACCAGAAGTGATCTCTCCTGGGATTTGTGTTGCTTGCGGATGAGCAGCGTTTTCGCCAGTGGTGTTGGACGACGGATTTCTTTTAAGACTGTCCCTTTGAAGCCTGTTGTAGTCAGCAGGGACAGAAGACCCCACTATGCCAGTGTACTCATGGCACGTCTTGGATACTTCAGAAGCCGAAAGTGGGCTATAAATGGGATCTTTTAGAACGGCATTCGAATGAGATGGCGTGGGAACGTCGGTCAGGTACCGATCGTAGAGAACTTCACCATCAGCGGTGCTTGGTGTTTGTTTAAATAGTATGTGAGATTGGTCACCATTTCCTGTACGATCAAATAGAACGTTGGTGCTAGATTTTGTTCTTGTACCATTTTCTGGCCTGGATGAACGAGATAAATGAAATTCTTATTTTCGTTATTGCCCAGAACTCACATGACCAACTCTCAACATATTGCACCATGCAGCAGTGTGTAGCATACAAGGTGTCTACAGCATTTATTTGATGCCCTATTATATAGCGGCGCCCAATATTTAATTGCCCTTCTTATTGTACAGCGACACACATGGTGCACTTACCATGTAGCCACCCCTTTGTGGGGTTTGCAGTATCTGAAGTACACACACACGTACACCAGCAGGACTGCTCCAATGATTATCAAGACTGCCCCACCCCCTGCGGCAGTACCAACAATGATAATGGGGAGTGGTGTGGAAGTATGCAAGGAGGAGGTGCACCCTTGTGTAGGGTCACAGGTGGAAACCGAGGTACTTGCAATTGATCCTGGAGCTGTTCCAGTGTCTGTTGCTGTGGGAGTCATGGTCATTTTAATGGTATATCTTGAAAATCGCAATTGTTGCTTACATTGTGGTGTGGTTTGTTGGAGGACCTGTATGAAGGCTGGCTGTGACCACACTGGTGTGGTACCAGGTACAATGGCCTGACATTGGTACTGGCCGCCATCTTGGGGTTGTGTGTTCACAATAGAGAGGGTACTGGTAGTGGTCTGGGAGGACAGAGGATGTGATCAAGTGAAAGGGAAGTACAGCAGAATGTGAACACGGGAATGTGACCTACTGTTAAGCTGCCATAAGTGACAATTGTTGCTGAGTATGGCAGGCCACTCCCTCCTGTTCTCCACCAGGTGATGTTGGGAGCAGGTGACCCAGTGGCAGAGCAGCTAAGAGTGGCATTGGATGACTGAACCAGTGACAGATTAGAGGGCTGTTGGGTGATAACAGCGAAACCTGCTGAGACAGCAATAATCATTTTTTTATTTTTACAAAAAGTTTTTATTTGACCGACCATTCTTTCTTGTGATGGTTAGCTGTATAATGACATTTGCAGAAGGATATGGGTAAAAGCGTTGAGTTACAATACACTTGTAGGTCCCTCCATCACTGTCTTGAACATTGGTTAGTAGAAGTGTGCGGTGATCACTGGAGAAGTTCACTGTCAGCTCCTTTAGTTCTGTAGTGTTTCCTCCTGGCCCCACCTTGAACCATGCAATGTCTGTACTTGTAGGGTCAGGAATACCAGAGACATACACTTTCAGCTGTCCACTGGAGCCTGCCTCAATGGTGACAACATCACTGACTGCCTGAATGACTGGGTTAGCTGTACATAACGTGGATAGGAGTATTTTTGTGGTAACAGTAAATATATATAGCATTGAATTACAAGGTGTTCATCAGGGTTCATTTAAAGAAGCTGCACTGTACTGGATGAAGATCACTATGACCATGCACTGGACAACCTCAGGGAAAGGTCTATCAATTACACCACAGGCCTCCATGCATTGTACTATTCTATGATTCTCCACTTGTTACATTTAGATTGCTTCATGCATGGGTATAGTGCTGTACCAACATTTGTATCAGATAATAGTAAACAAGGTTTTGATGTGTGCATTAGACCAGCGCTCACCACTTGTGATGTTAACGTTCAGGGACTCGTTTGTTGCACTGTCGTAACATGTATAGATGCCAAAATTGATATTGTTAAAGCTATCGAGAGCGAGACGCTTTCCATTTAACAATGACTGCACCCAGCTGGGGTTGAAAGGCACTTGTCCAGTCCAACTAATACCAGCCCCGTTGTTGGAGGTTGTATTGCAGTCAAGGTTGTCACTGAAGACACCCTGAGCAATCCGTGTGGCCAGTCCTTCAACCTTCCAGGATTGAATGGGGTTTGTATTTGTTCCGATAGGTTGGCGATAGTAATAGAGCTGAAGGCCTATATGATCGCGAGAGATAGTTGAAAAGCTCAAATAGCTTCTTTCTTCTTGTGGTCGCTATATGCCTACATGCATGTACATACACGCGCGCAACGTTACAGCCATGCAAGCCAATAGCAAGCAGGTTACTATACAGCGCAACAATCCTCCATAGCTAGACCTACAGTATATGTTCTCTAATCTCATCATCGTCTCATTTTATAAAGCATAAGGATAATGGCGGGGATGCACAAGTTTCCGTCTTACGGCACCGAGCGGACTGCTAATCTTACCCACACGTCAGCGCCTCGCCTATTTCGCTCGTACACTTTATATAGCTAGTGTTATACACATTTCTTTCGCCGCGTGCGCACGATCGGTCATGCTCGCTCACCCGTGGCAGCAGCTGACCCGCGAAGCAACGATCCGCAAAGGACACTAAACATCGTCAAAGTCCACCGCAGGTCCATGAGAAAAAGTCCGCAACTCCGAAGTGCTTAGCACAAACGACACGATCGAAAAGCTTTAGGCAATGCTAATGAGATCTCCTGTCGGACAGTACTATAAACCCGATAGAGGTGGAGCCACCTCCTCCGCATTCAATGATATTTATAGTGCTCGAAGTATATTCATGCATTGACTGGTAAAAGCTTTGCGGTCTACATGCATCTTCAATTAACACACTAACACACGTATCAAGCCAGGGCGCGTCTTACAGCTACACATACAATCCGACACACATGCACCCCTACATAGGGACTTTGTAGGCTCACGTCTTGAGTAAACATGCGCGTATACACAAGTGGCAGGGACCGTTGCTGTATCCTAGTTGGGTGTAGTTCATCTTCTGTCATCGTTGGTCTCATACTAAAGGACAATTGCTCATCTGCCTTACAGAACCCATAGTGGTTTTATCCAGGTTCATAAATGACAGAAAATCTGGTTTCAAATATGCTGTCGTGCCTAGCTCTCTGCTCCCTGCAAACGTTCGACCATACAGACATTGGCTAGCTCAGTTCACTTAACAGTGGCCCTTCTAAATTGCTGCACCCTTACATGTACACTGTACACACCTTGTATATGTTACGCCCTTCTCAATGAGATAAGCACTAGAATGAATAACATAATGTGGTCTTCAGTGATCACACAAATTACACATACATGTGGTACCATCAAATATAAAATCAAACAGTGGTAAGGTTTTGAGAGATAGAGGGCGTGGTGTACACAGTTAGCTGGCATCTGTTAGAGAAGGAGAAAAGACAATTAGATGGGAGTCCAGCCCAAAGCTGAACACTACAAAGTTAACCACGGCAGTTATTGGGCATGCTTTGGACTCAATAAGGACTAAGCATACCTTGTGAGGCCATAGCTGTGTATATGGCGATGTGCCAATGCAGTGATGCAATGGAGCAACAAGCACAGCTAACCAGTGGGTGCATGGTTGACACACTCGTACGATTGGCAGGAGGAGAGCAGTAATAGAAGGACACGAATCATCGAATCATTTTGGTGCCTGTTGTATTCCACACAGGTCACCATGTCGTTGAACTGACCAATATATGCACTGCGTCTTCCTAGCTAGCTCATCTCCAAATATACATCCCACAATACATATTATACAGTATACACACACACATACACACACATACACACACAAAATCATATGCACATCCAAAAGTGGATACCACATTTCAGCTCAACTTGTCGATGCAGAGAAACCCCTCCTCCTCCTCCTCCTCCTCCTCCTCCTCCTCCTCCTCCCCCCATAACTAGTAGTTAACATTATTCATGAAGGTTCTCCCACTGTCACCTCCCAGGGTGACATCAGAGTGACACACATTGACCTCCCTCGTACACATGTATTGTGATGATGTAAGGTGGTGATGAGAGGGGGTGTGGCAAAGAAATCTCCCCTCGCACGATGACTGCAGGGAAAGGTTTGAGATGGGGTTGAGATAGAGGAGGAAGATGAGGGGAGGTGTGGGGGTGGGATGTGATGAACCAGAGAGTTTTTATAAGCCCAGTGTCATTACCATTTGCAGGTGTCACAGCTGGAGGGGTTGACACATGCACAGGAGGGACAATCATCCCAAAAACAGCTGCTATATCAGCGCAATACAACCCTCCTGGGACTGGGGGAGACCACACGTGTGTAATATGATCACTACACGTAGCCAGACCTAATCATTATTGTCAAAACTTGATACTTATTTAATAATCGACCCTAGCTCTATGTGGCCAGCATACTGCCGGGCAATCTTGTCCTCTGCCATCATACTATGCAGCTGCTGTATTCTCTGGCGCCTGTGAGATAGCAGCCTGCACACACACACACACACACACACACACACACACACATGCACACACATATGCACACACACACCAAACACAACATGACCATACACACATACACACACCACACACACCCATACACACACCACACACACATACACACACACAACCACATACACACACCACCCATGCACCATACACACACACCAAACACACACACACACACACCAAACACACACACCACACACACCAAACACACACCAAATATGCACCACACACACATACACACACCACACATGCGCCATACACATACACACAACATACATAAATAAACACTAAAGTGTTAACAAGGCCACATCTAAGAACACACACATTCCACAACTCAGAACATGTGTCCCTGTCATGAGTGTATACAATTTGCTCACATAGTGCACATGCCTGGTGGCTTGTTCTGTTCATTAGGCTACCGGAGAGTACTCCAAATGAGACATTCGAACCTTCTCCCTGTCCTGACCACGAAACATGAGCCAACCTCTACCTGAAGACATATATGTAACCCTATGCACTGAAATAGTACACCAATCTAACTGCTTATTTGGTACACACACACACACACACACACACACACACACACACACACACACACACACACATACACACACAAACATACACACATGCACACACACAAACACACACGTGCACACACAAACACACACACATACACACACATACACACATGCATACACACAACACACACACATACACACACACACACACACATGCAATGTGCTATAACTGCACACCAGGGGGAAAAACACAGTACCATTTCAAGCCTGAGAGATAACTGCTTAGGGAAAGCTCCCAAGTATCCATGGAGACAAGGAGACAAATCCTACTATTGGGCAAAGGAAATTTGACGAACAAAATAGAAACACACAAACCCGTTATTTATTTATTTTTGGGAAGGGTAGGTATGTACACCCCTCCTCCCCCCCCCCCCCCAGTGAGAACAATCCCACAGAGAAGGTGTAGGTCTTGTCTCTGCAGAGGATAATCAGATGAGACTAGTGAGTAGTAGTATGTCAACATCCCCCCTCCCACCCCTTTCACGCAATCTATCTATTTGCCCTTGCGCGTTGCAGTCTACAATTTATGTTGTTCAGTACATGTGCTGATGGCTGCTACCGTAGGATTGACATGTATGCTAATGGCTGCTACCGTAGGATTGACATGTATGCTAATGGCTGCTACCGTAGGATTGACATGTATGCTAATGGCTAGTCCTGCTACCGTAGGATTTTAATTACAAACAGACCACCTTCCTTAGTACCCAACAGTGTTCCTAAGTAGTAAGTACAGCAGGCATTACGAGAAACTTCGGTGTGGCCAATGCCTTGATCAAATCACAGCATGCAACACCAATTAGAGCCCCTTCTTTCGTGACAAGATAACGTCATATCTGATCACTCATATATGAGTTGTCCGTCAGTTTGTGATCGTGACGAGCAATCGTATGCAACGAACTAAAATTATTCAGGTGACAGAAATGCCCACATGCACACACATACACACACACCCCCACACACACACAGTGTGATGTGTACACTGTATGTGTGACACGCATGAGTGCATTCCAGAGCCAGCCTGCCAAACACATAGTACCAAACTTTGTCTCGATTGAACACACTTCCTTATCTTGAATGCTAATTCTATCATCACCATAGTCAAAACACCCCAGGGTCTATACAACCCAAGTGCTAGAGACCTTCTTCCCATACCACCTGTAGCCAATAAAAGCATTGACTTGCCCACAACAGAACAAGTGCTAATTGCTCAGAGTCAGTTAAGTGGGTGGGGAGGAGGAGGAGGAGGGCAAGGTGAGGATGGTAGTGGTGATGGAGTGGGATAGGAATGAATTAAGTAAAGAATATATAGGAGCTGTTAAGTGGGTGGGAAGGAGGAGGAGGAGGAGGAGGAGGAGGAAGAGGAGAAGGAGGAGGAGGTGGAAGAGGAGGAGGAGGAAGAGGAGGAGGAGGAGGAGGAGGAAGAGGAGGAGGAGGAGGAGGAGGCAAGGTGATGATGGTAGTAGTGATGGAGTGGAGTAGGAATGAATTAAGAATATGTAGGAGCAGTAATCCTCATCCCCAGACCTTGCAATTACATGCCAACTCCTTCTTCGTCTCACACTTCTGCCCCTCCCCTTCCTGCCTCTCCCCTTCCTGCTTCCTAACTGCCCACTCTTATCAACTCAATCCTCCTATCCCAAATCCGCCTAGCAATAAAACTGTCATTTGATCCTGTCTACAGTAACACAGCTGCCAACTCTTCAGCAGAAGCTTCATTGTCTCAGTCTTGACAATTTTCTCACCAGACTTCCCCTTGTCCCCAGGCCTTCCTTCCAATGGTCTAACACTTGATAGCCAAGTCATTAAAAGAATGGTTTTGGGTAGGAGGGAAACAGCAGGAAAACACACAGTACAGAATGTGTTGATCGCCATGGTACCCTAATTCTAGTTCTGGGTCACAGTAGCCTGCGCACTTAAGCTAGACACCAAAGTATTTCTATGTAGCACCCCACAATAGTGAGCTCCTTTCATAATTTCTTCCCCACAGACTCCTGTGTGTAAGATAAGAAAATGCATATGATCTTATTACCAGGCGCACTGTTCAGTCAATTTCCACACTGCTTACATATTGTCACTGTGTTGGATGTGGCCTTGGTGCCTAAACAACACCAAGAAGTCTGCAGCCACTCAACAGAACCATTGAAATGTTAGTTGACTGTTTCTGATCAGTGCAGTAGCTACGTAGGGCCTCCAACTTCTGATCAGTGCAGTAGCTACGGTAGGGCCCCCAACTTCTGATCAGTGCAGTAGCTACGGTAGGGCCCCCAACTTCTGATCAGTGCAGTAGCTACGGTAGGGCCCCCAACTTCTGATCAGTGCAGTAGCTACGGTAGGGCCCCCCAACTTCTGATCAGTGCAGTAGCTACGGTAGGGCCCCCAACTTCTGATCAGTGCAGTAGCTACGGTAGGGCCCCCAACTTCTGATCAGTGCAGTAGCTACGGTAGGGCCCCCAACTTCTGATCAGTGCAGTAGCTACGGTAGGGCCCCCCAACTTCTGATCAGTGCAGTAGCTACGGTAGGGCCCCCAACTTCTGATCAGTGCAGTAGCTACGGTAGGGCCTCCAACTTCTGATCAGTGCAGTAGCTACGGTAGGGCCAACTGAGATCAGCATATCAAAATACTCACTCCTGAAGTAATGAATTGATCATCACAGCACTAGCGCTGGCTCAAGCCTTGACACAAGTCGAGTTGGGAACATTCAAATTTCAGTATACGCCATTGGGGGAAGAGGGCTTCAATGATCTCAGTATACGCCATTGGGGGAAGAGAGCTTCAATGATCTCAGTATACGCCATTGGGGGAAGAGAGCTTCAATGATCTCAGTATACGCCATTGGGGGAAGAGGGCTTCAATGTTGTTGACAGATTTGACAGATTTGCTTCCCAGGGAAAAAAAAAGAAGAATTAATATGTTGATGTAGCAAAGCATAATGATGGATATGCATATCCATCCATATCCAGACATCCTTAAATTTCAGCAGAATGTATACACTAATGCTCTAATTAAGCAGCAATATCAATAACAACACTACCACAACCTATCATAAATTAAATCAATAAGCTATCATGACATAATGGGTTCTGTTTGCACTCCATATGAGAAGCCTTGCTGGTCTTGATGTGGGTGCATGTCAGCCTTATCAGTGTGGTAACAAGCTGGAGGAGGGAGGAGGGAGGAGGGAGGAGGGAGGAGGGAGGAGGGAGGAGGGAGGAGGAGGAGGGAGGAGGGAGGAGGGAGGAGGGAGGAGGGAGGAGGGAGGAGGGAGGAGGGAGGAGGAGGAGGGAGGAGGAGGAGGGAGGAGGGAGGAGGGAGGAGGGAGGAGGGAGGAGGAGGAGGAGGAGGAGGAGGGAGGAGGGAGGAGGGAGGAGGAGGAGGAGGAGGGAGGAGGAGGAATAATAAAGAGGGAGTTAGGGGGAAGGGTGGAAGGAGGGGTAACTGGGGGAGGGGAAGAAAAACAAACAATGTAGCTTAACTCTTTCGCGGGCAAAGCCAATTATTACGGTACACATGTTGTGCAAAAAAAGTGTTGTGCGTTGCAAGAAAACGCAGTTAGCGAACAACTTACACTATAGGGAACAACTGATCAATATGTTGTTGACTGCAAAGTGTTAACTGTTTGGATGAACAGAGTGGCTTTAGTATAGCAACTGCGGTGCAATATTGCTCTGTTGCCCATGAAAGAGTTAATGTTTACTGTATCGAAGGGATGTTTACTATGCCTCAAAGCCCTAGGAAGTAGACAAAAAGCCCCAAACTGTTCGCTTTGATGGTACATAGCTATTGTATAGCTTTGAAGACATGCAACACCATCAGTCAGGCACACAGGAAGAGACAAACACCCGTGTACCTGTCATTCTAAAATAGATGTACTGCCTGCAGTAAATCCAACCAATACAAATCTCAGACAATTCAATCACATGGAATCCTCATAAGCGGACCCACACTGCCAAGTGGTGCAGAGCAACCCACACAAATAGCATGCGCTCTGTATTTCGTAATCAAGATGATGATCTGTGCTCATACCTACCTGCAAATAGTTATTTCATTCTTTAAGTAATACATTGTATGGATTTAGGATATATTCATCTGTTCATCATCAAGTAATTCTAATATTAAAATATGCTGCCTTGCAAGTCCTGTTCCCAATTATGTATGGCTTCACAAATTCACCTTTTCATTGATTAAATCATGACATCAAATGACCTTCCCACTTCTACCCTGCTCCTGTTTGTGCAGCTGTCCAGATATGGAATCTAGACCCTTTTCCACTTACACACCACATCCATTTACAACACTTCTCCACTTACATTATCCATTCCCCCCCCCCCCCCCCCCTCCCACCTCACCATTTACAAACCTCTCTCAATTTACACTTACTTCAGGATACACCCCCACTCAGTGGTCTTGCATGCTCTTACTGATGTACTACTTTTATAGTGTGACTGGATGACTCTCTGTCATATCAGTAATAACCCCTGGAGCTGGAGAAGCTGTCAGCCCCACCCTTGAACAATGTGTGTGTGTGTGTGTGTGTGTGTGTGTGTGTGTGTGTGTGTGTGTGTGTGTGTGTGTGTGTGTGTGTGTGCGTGTGTGTGTGTGTGTGTGTGTGTCTGTGTGTGTGTGTGTGTGTGTGTGTGCGTGCGTGCATGTATATGTGTGTTTGTGTTTTAATTTATGTTGCCATTTGTAATAAGAGATTATTGATCAAACTGTCACAGCATTCAACATCAGTGCTTGTCAGTAACATATTTCTCACTGGCTCCTTCATCACGTTTACGTTCTTTGGTCCTTGTCGCACCACACCCAGTTGGTTGCACTGCAACACGCGTTGAATCAATTGATTGAAAGTTCTAATTAATTGGGCACCAAGAATTGATTCGACATATTTGCTGAAACCCTTGCATGGTACTAATAGAATTTAAATCCTCACGGTGAAGACCAATGGGAAAGGAAACTGGAGTCGTAGTAAATGTGGGAGAGACGGATAGTGTTTCACCGAGCGCCTTGCTGATATGTCGCCGATAAAATTACTTTTAAAAGTATTGCGCAATAATTTTAGTAGTGTGAATTATGTAATCACTTCGGGCTGTACCAGAAATCCTATATATTAATATTAGAGTAGTCAAGATATTATCTCTGGCTGTACTGTACGGCTACGTGCCAACACACCCACGCTAACCCCCCCGTTGAATGTAACATACATTACTAAGAATCCACACCGCCACACGCGTACTCGTATCTATACGAGAACAAGAAGGAACACACTCTTGAGTTTAATGCGTTGCCATAGTAACACAAACACACTTAGAAAATGTCCGCGAAAGTGATGCTGCACATAAAACAATCTTTAACATACACAGGGCACAAAGTAGGTATTATGCCTGTCTCCCCTTCTTCTTGCTGCTGCCCTCTTGTTCCACACCTTCCCCACGTCTGCGCTTGTTGAGTGGGTTCCTTGGGTCATAGATGTGGTATGTGTCTTCGTTCTGTCTGTTTGCATCTTTGGCCACTATCAATCTCTCCTCATCAAATCTGAGCTGACAGCCAAGCCTGTGAGGAAATAGTTCCAATTGGTACAAAACACGTTTAAAAATAAAGAGGCTATTCAGGACTGAGAAATGTTTCATCACATTTCTCAATATTTTTGAGACCTACAATAAGGAAAAATGATTTCAGAATTGATTTGGCAATGCAGCTTCATCGAATGGGACTCATGCTTCAGGTGCTCTTCATTTCGCATGCTGTTTATTGTTACTTTGTAATTATTTTAGTTAATCGAATAAATTATTAAAATTATTCTTTTAAAAAAAGTATGGTTAGCGATCTTTCAGTTCACCAATCCAAATTGTACTCTTGCCACCTGTACTGACATGCATGCCACCTGTACTGACCCTCCACCCCCTCACACACACACATGCCACCTGTACTGACCCTCCACCCCCCTCACACCTGTACTGACCTTCCACCCCCTCACACACACATGCGTGCCACCTGTACTGACCCTCCACCCCCTCACACACACACACATGCATGCCACCTGTACTGACCCTCCACCCACACATGCATGCCACCTGTACTGACCCTCCACCCACACATGCATGCCACCTGTACTGACCCTCTACCCCCCTCACACACACACACATGCATGCCACCTGTACTGACCCTCCACCCCCCTCACACACACACATGCATGCCACCTTCAACAATTATGAGATGATATTTTTTGAGTCGACCATAAAGCTGCTGGAAAAGTGTTCACCTGCTTTGCTACCACTTGGTGCCACGTAAACATGCCACTACATTCAATACCATCAAGCCATGCCAGAAATAACCACCTGCCAGCACAACAGCAGTGGCCTAACTGCAGACCTTTGTAACCACCACCACCCTGTTACAACTACAAATTGCAAAATCAAACTGCAGATTTCAATAAAAAAGTGTCTCTGTACATGTACTATCTGAGGCTGTGCCTGAGCCAAGGGGCTACTAAATTATCCACTCATCTTTAATCAATAACAAACGCCACATTATATAAATGCAATGACCAAATGCTTGGCTTTAGGACCGATCTGAGGTTTCAGGAATTCAATACATTTAGATAATGCTTCCAACCAGGAAGCAGTTTCTTGCTAAACTCACCACCACCAACAGCAAACACCAGCAGGTAGGACGATAGCCACTAACAAGGAATTAGGATGTGATATTCATTCACCCCTCTCTCCCCAAGTCCCTTTTTGATCAACTCGCGCTCCCGCATCTCCTCCCCAGTCCTCTCCTTGCATACCACTCGCGCTCCCGCATCCCCCAGACCCTTCAGTTACACACAACTCCTCCCCACTCCTCCCCAGTCCTCTCCTTGCATACCACTCGCGCTCCCTCATCCCCCAGACCCTTCCGTTACACACAACTCCTCCCCACTCCTCCCCAGTCCTCTCCTTGCATACCACTCGCGCTCCCTCATCCCCCAGACCCTTCCGTTACACACAACTCCTCCCCACTCCTCCCCAGTCCTCTCCTTGCATACCACTCGCGCTCCCTCATCCCCCAGACCCTTCCGTTACACACAACTCCTCCCCACTCCTCCCCAGTCCTCTCCTTGCATACCACTCGCGCTCCCTCATCCCCCAGACCCTTCCGTTACACACAACTCCTCCCCACTCCTCCCCAGTCCTCTCCTTACATACCACTCATATTCATCATCATTATTAGCATCGCTGGACTCTGCTGCCGGCCCGCTCTGGTCCCCAGACGGATTGGTTGCGGTGGCATCAGGTGCATTTTCCTCGACAACGGTAACAGTGGACGGATTGGTGGTTTTGGACGGATTGTTGATAAGCTCAGTGATCGGACCTGTTGTCATGGGAACACCACTGCTAGGGTCAGCAGAGGTGACTGGACCCTTTTCTCTGACAGACACTAGTCTAGCCCTAAATCTGGCTAGCATCTCCAATGTCTGTGTGTGTATGTGTATTTGTGATGTGTGTATATGTGTGTGAATGCGTGTATGTGTGTATATGTGTATATGGGATGTGTATATGTGTGTGAATGCGTGTATGTGTGTATATGTGTATATGGGATGTGTATGTGTGTGAATGCGTGTATATGTGTGTGTATGTGTATATGTGATGTGTGTATATGTGTGTGAATGCGTGTATATGTGTATATGTGATATGTGTATATGTGTGTGAATGCGTGTATATGTGTGTGTATGTGTATATGTGATGTGTGTATATGTGTGTGAATGTGTGTATATGTGTGTGTATGTGTGTGTATTTGCATAAGAAAAAGAAGTCATGAATACTCTCGTAGTACCACTGGCAGGTGTCACAGCTGGAGAGATTGGATACACGCACAGGAGGAACAATCATCCCAAAGACAGCTGGAGGGATGATTGTCCCTCCTGTGCATGTGTACATGTCAACCCCTCCAGGTGTCTTTGGGATGATTGTCCCTCCCGTGCATGTGTAAAAACAGCTGCTATATCAGCGCAATACAACCCTCCTGGGACTGGGGGAGACCACACGTGTGTAATATGATCACTACACATAGCCAGACCTAAACAAAGGATCTTTCTTGGCCTTAGCAGAAGGCTATTGGGTCAGCGTGTCTGTACTGTGTCTGGTACACACCAGATTACCTGCTCCTCTCTCCCTTCTCCTTTGGCCAGCTGGGCTTCTTTCTTCATGCGATACAGCTGTTGCTCTTTCCTCAGAGCCTTTACTGCCTCTGGGATACCTGCACACACACACACACACACACACACACACACACACACACACACACACACACACACACACACGCACACACACACACACACACACACACACGCACGCACACACACACACGCACACACACGCACACAAACACACACACACACACACACACACACATAAAATACATATGCACACATGACTAAAATACTTGCACACACATACATACACATGCATGCATGCGTATGTACGCACGTACATACGCACACACACATAAAAACACATAAAATACATGCACACATACTGTAACAACACATAAAATACGCGCACACACACACAAACATCACACAAGGTAAACATTTCAAGCTTAACATCGCTCAGGATGGCAAAGTATTCAACTGTTCACCAATTACATCACACTTATTTACATCTCATCTCCATCCAGTTATGACACAGTCACACCCACTGTGCTTGTACATGAAGAAACTCCACCTCCCCCCTCCCCCCCAACACCCCACCTCCCCCCTTCCAACACCCCACCTCTCTCCTCCCCAACACCCCACCTACAACTCGTTACCATACCCCTCAGCTCCCCACAAACTAGCCACACCCACTCTTCTTAACCACACCCTCATCACAGCCTCAGTGAATTCTTACACCCAAACCACACTAAATGAAATGAACTTCTACTTGACCTGTACATTGTTGCAAACCACCAGACACACATTCCACAACTCAGGTCCACTACACATGCAAACCAGGTCACAATCCACACATTACAGCACCGCACGCTAATGGACACATGCCTAAGATGGAACTGCACAACAGTTCCATTAGGTGCACACCACTCTTCCGCAGAGAAGTATAACTATTTATTTTGACGCTTAATGTGCGTACATTTGTGTATGTGCATGCATGTGTACGTCTCTGTGTGTGTATGCATAATGTCAGCTACTTACACTACAACGTGCGAGTTGAATCGATCCATGGGACAGTATAGACTCATCCATGGTAGCCCACACTACTAGGTTAAGCAAGGCACAATGACTGGTCAAGATCATAGGATCATAAGACTCAATCTCAGAGTGCCAAATTAAAGTTGCAGACGGGAATGGGATATACCACTGACATCTCCACTTTCCCCCACACCTCTCTATCCTGCTTTTCAATTACTACACACACACACACACACACACACACACACACACACCACATACAATACACATACCATATACACACACATACATACACAGGCATGCACGCAGACACACCACACGCACATACACATGCACACACAGTTGCCTCGGCTGAATGCAGGTGTATGCATACAAACACTAAACCTTACAGACCCTCATACCACTCAAGGTCTCCAACACAGTCAAAACAAAACAACAGTCCCCAGAGCTACATCTCCTTTCCTACACAACAAGAAAGCTTATAAGACCATTCTATATACAGTCACACTACCTGAAGCTCAGAGTACAAAGAGTGTACACATATTAGGCCTGTCCATAATCGTCAATTACCTCCCTGTTTGAATATTGGATGAATGAGTTGGGATGGTTAAAGAGTGTCAGTTGTAACAAGCGGAATGATGGCTACTACCCCACTACATCCCCTCCTTCCACACTCACTCTCCTTCAAACCACCTCCCCTCACTCACCTTCCTCATCTGCATTCCCATCGAGCAGTTCTCTCTCCCTTTGCTTCTTCGCTTCTCTAATTTCTTTCTTCAGTTGATCAGCCTGCTTTCGAAGCTCGTCTCTGACACCACAACAAGACATGGCCACAATACCAAGAGACAGCACGGTTAAACAATAAACTATAAGTACAGCAGTCCAACAAATCACACAACTCCCTCCCCCTCCCCCGTTCTCACTTGGGACACACCCACTGCCTCCCCACCTTCTTTTAAGACTCCTCTGTTCCTCTGATTCAAATTCCTCCACAATGTTCAACTTCTCTTTGACAGAGGCACGCATCTTGGCGTCAAATTCTGCATCACTTATGAGTGGGTCATCCTTACATGAAGGGATGAGGGACCAGGTATTGGTGGTACTAGACCAGCAAATACACACACCCTGCACCTCCCCTGTGGTCACCTGACACCCAGACATAACATGTGACAACCCAGTGCCCCCCCTCCTCCCCCCTATAAACCTCCTTCCCTCTTACCCAAAACAAGTTGTTACAGCAAATCAGCAATGGTATTCAGCCACACCCACCTGGTCACATTCAGCCACACCCACCTGGTCACATTCAGCCACACCCACCTGGTCACAACATTGCAGTGCCTAGTAAGCAGGTTGGCTGCCCAAAAACCCATCTCACCCCACACACACACATATACACCACACACACATACACATACATCACATACATGCACTACACCATACACACACACACACACATATACACATACATCCATACATCACACACATCACACACACACACACACACACACACACACACACACACACACACACACACACACACACCACACACACACACACACACACACACACACACACACACACTCACCATCCCAAGTCACAGAATCAAGAACAATAGTATGTGTCTACTGGTCCTTGCTTTGTACACAATGGTATCCCACATCCAGTAAAGTTACATAATGATACATAAGTCTACTTTTCCATCCCTACCTTTGCATTGTCCGTTATTTGCTCACTTTGATCAGAGCCCCTGGGGGTTGGGAAAAATAACTGTATATGCATACTCCTATTTCCAATTAATGCCCACCCTGGGTTCCGTACCTCAACCCTGCCCCTTCCACTGGAGTCACTTGTGAGCTCAACTTTGGGTCCTCCAAGACATCATGGCTGCTTTTGATCTTTAACCCCTATGTGCAGCAGTAAAAGTTGTGCTCCCTTCTAGCAAATAGTACTTCAAACACTGCCATCTTAGAATCCCACACTCACAACCCTCACACACAAAACTCTACACATCAATATATCAAAGCTATGACCCAAACATCAAGGCTATGACCATTACATCAAGGCTATGACCCAAACATCAAGGCTATGACCATTACATCAAGGCTATGACCATTACATCAAGGCTATGATCATTACATCAAGGCTATGACCCAAACATCAAGGCTATGACCATTACATCAAGGCTATGACCCAAACATCAAGGCTATGACCATTACATCAAGGCTATGACCCAAACATCAAGGCTATGACCATTACATCAAGGCTATAACCATTACATCACGGCTATTGACCATTACATCAAGACAATCCAAAGAGCAGATGAATCCATGCATGTGTGTGGTGTGTGCCTACAAGGTTCAGAATGACTCAAAACTAGTTCATAGAGGTTCAGTACAACATTAAGGAATGCCATGTTGAGCAAACAGACCCCAAAGACAATCCATTTAACTCCAAACCATTGTAGACTAATTGAGAATGAGACAAACCATGAAGACCCCTTGCCCAGACAATAGGCTTCATGACATACATACTTTGCTTGTGCTTTCCTCCTCCTCCTCCTCTTCTGCCTCCTCCCCAAATGACAAAAGTGAAAAGTTCCTAATAAATCAGAGCGACAGTAAGAAAGTTCATTGAATTCTACATGTACAACACGTTACCACCTACCACACCAGTGATGGGCCTGGCCCTCTACCACTCCATCTACCACACCAGTGATGGGCCTGGCCCTCTACCATTCCATCTACCACACCAGTGATGGGCCTGGCCCTCTTCCACTACAACTGACATCACACATAAAGCATAGTACCCTTTCAACCCTTGTAGTAAGTTAGCATACCATACCACTCCACTTATGACGTAGCTTCAATGCCACGAGGTCTCATGACTATTACCGGCCTACGCAATAGAATTCCAATCCTTATCTCATTAACATTATGAACTCACACCATCCCATTCCTCCCTCACCATCCCATTCCTCCCTCACCGTCCCATTCCTTCCTCACCGCCCCATTCCTCCCTCACCGCCCCATTCCTCCCTCACTGTCCCATTCCTCCCTCACCATCCCATTCCTCCTTATAAACTCTTTGCTCCTAGCTCCCTCTTCATGCCAAGTCCCATTTCCCTCCCACTCGTCGCCCCTTTACCTGACCCCATTCCACCATCCCACCTTCCTCTCCACTTACCCACTCACTTCCGCCTCCTTCCCTCCACTCACCTTCCCCTCCTCCTCTCATCCACCTACCATCCCATCCTCCCCACCTTCCCTCCTCACTTTCCCCTCCACCCCACCCTCCTCACTTCACTGCTTTGGTCTCCCTCTTCTCTCTGCTTGCTTTCTTAAGGTTCAGGGCTTCCTGCTCTTTGGTGAGACGGGGAACGATGTCATCAAATGGATTCAGCAGCACCTGGTGCAAGCATAGTGAGTCGAAAGTAACCAAAAAATAAAAAAAATGACTGGGCTCAATCCACCCTCTCCTCCCTCTTCCCCTCCCCCAATAAACAATTATGAGGTCTAGAGAATTCAAAGCTGATGTCCAAACTTGTCAATATGAAACACCACCACTTGAAGTGCAATAAATCTTGAAATATTTACCCCTCTCTTGTGCCAATTGTACCACAAATTCAAGGCTGCTGCAACTGTATCACCATATAATGCTATTGGGTCTAATCAATGAAGTTCAAGTACTTATGTAGTGCAACTGGGGTTAAATATTAACTCTCCCACGGACGAAGCCAATTATTGCTGCACACATGTAGTGCAAAATAAGCGTTTCTGCGTTGCAGGAAAACCTAGTTTGCAAACAACTTACACTAATATGACCAGGAAACAACTTTTCGAATGTGTTGTCACTACAAAAGTGTTAATGGTTTAGATAAACAGAGTGGCTTTAATATAGCACCTGCAATACTGCTCTGTTGCCCATGAAAGAGTTATTAAATTAGGTACTTCTGCAAATGTAAAATAATATTATGATTAGATTAAATATTAGTCCACTGACTTCTAAAGGGAACGTAAACTTTTATTAAATATTAGTCCACTGACGTCTAAAGGGATGTAAACTTTAGTCCACTGACTTCTAAAGGAAACGTAAACTTTTAAGGCGTACAATGGAGAAATTCTCATAGTCCCATATCTCTTTAATACCCTGCTAACCTCAGTCCCATATCTCTTTAATACCCTGCTAACCTCAGTCCCATATCTCTTTAATACCCTGCTAACCTCAGTCCCATATCTCTTTAATACCCTGCTAACCTCAGTCTTGATTATCTTTGGAGGGTGCATTGGTCTTCCATCCTTGTCTGTGGGGATGTCATTGAACTGAACCAAGTTGTACAGAGTGTCGCCAGTAATCTAGGGATATACAATGTCACACATGCACACACACCCAAATTTGAATTGAAGGGGCATTCTATCATTTCCGTAACTGAATTATTGACGCTAAATATTTTTAATAATTTGTTACATTTTAGAAGTTGATTACAGCCCTGCCTACCAATTATATGGCTACTCATTTCATCTGATATACATACACACGTACTTGTTTCATTGGTGGTCCTATTTGCAGTACTGCAGATAAGATAACAAACTATAATTTTTCATAAAACAGTTCAATTTCCAATTACTTGAGACAGTTATGAATTACACGGGTGTTGTGGAAAATTTTTATTTCATATAAATTTTTCCTTTGTATTGACCTCTACACATCTTTTTTTTTTTTCCACGTTACTTCATTTATAATCCACGATTACTTTTCCATATCTACATTAACGTCCTCCTCCTCCTCCTCCTCCTCCATTCTATCATTTCCATAACTGAATTATTGGCGCTAAAATCTTTTAAATAATTTTAAAAGTTGATTACAGCCCTGCCTACCCCTACCAATTATAATCCTGAATATATGGCTACTCATTTCTCTCTCGTACACAGGATTGACAAGCATCAATACAATTTCTGAACGTTTTTTGTTGGGCCCATATTCCTCCAGCAGTGTGCATTTCTGAGGCGTCCCTATTTATATACAGCACATGTCCAGGGATTAACTATGCTTTGTTAAGCGTGCAGCACATGTCCAGGGATTAACTATGCTTTGTTAAGCGTGCAGCACATGTCCAGGGATTAACTATGCTTTGTTAAGCGTGCAGCACATGTCCAGGGATTAACTATGCTTTGTTAAGCGTGCAGCACATGTCCAGGGATTAACTATGCTTTGTTAAGCGTGCAGCACATGTCCAGGGATTAACTATGCTTTGTTAAGCGTGCAGCACATGTCCAGGGATTAACTATGCTTTGTTAAGCGTGCAGCACATGTCCAGGGATTAACTATGCTTTGTTAAGCATACAGCATAATGTACTAAAATTATGTTAACAGCAAGTGGTTGACGAGCCCTCTGAAAACATTACCACACTCAATATTAAAACATTGCATCTTTTATTTTGTTTGTAATCTTTCAATGATTCATACATTGAATTGAATTGAATTGAAATACACAGATACAAATAACAAAAAAACACGCATACACAAATTCTAAGGCAAGTAATGGCTAGCATTCGTGCACTTACAAACTACCTATGAAAAGGGGTACAATTTAGAAAAGGACCAGCACAGAGTCGAGAGCGAAAAACTGTAGGAGACAACACCCTTGAGGCAATGAGTTCCAGACAGGAATTACACGATCAGTGAACGAATTGATGATGAGGTAAGCACCTCGATCGCAGGACACAAGAATGACCATGAATGGAGTAGGGCCTATCCGCCATGTAGAAAAACTAGATCAACCAGATTATGGACTATTTTATAGCACATGATAAGATCGAAAAAAAAAACTCTGCGATATTTAAAGGACTGTAGACTCAGGTTAGCAAGGCGGCTTCCATAATCCATGTGTGGTATACTAGCACGTTATATATAGCTCGAGTAAAGTATCGCTGAACCCGTTCAATACATTGAATATCTTTGTGGAGCCACGGGTTCCAAACTTGAGCACTATTCTCCAGAAGTGGTCACACGTACATACATTTTCGGTTGCATGAGCTACAAATATGCAAATACACAATTAGCAATTAAAACCATCTTGCTCATTAACAATATGCATTTAAATATTTATCCTGACCTTTCCAAAAAGTGTATTCTTTCCTGTTAGCTCATCAGCTCTTCCGAGTGTAAAGAAGAACTGACTTGCATTGTCGTTTGGTGCAGCACTTGCCATGCCAACCAAACCCCTCCGGTTGTACCTCAATCGCTGATGAAATTCATCCTAGATTGTATTTTACAAATGTGCAATACAATGACATGCATATGTACACAGCTTCCACACATGAATATACATGTACATTATATTCAAAGTTGGGGGGGGGGGGGGGGGGGGAGATTTGTATGTAACCGTCTGAAATGTTACATCAGACATTGCAAACGAGTTTAATTAGCAATACTCAAAGATTATTAAACAGTATTAACGAAATGTCGAGAGGCTATTAACCATTTAATTTGACATGGTGCTTTAGAAATGAAATTACTGGAAACTAATTGAATCGCGTACCTTGAAAGGTTCTCCATAGATGGATTCTCCTCCTGCAATGGAGGAAAGGAATCAAACGAAAGCCTTTATGCGGTGCTAGGCTCCCACCTTCCCCTGTGCCAGTGGGGTCTCCGCCTTGAGCAACAAACTCTGTAATTTGAATTGAACAGGCAGCGATGAAGAATAGCTCATAAATGTCAGTATTTACCACCTACCTGCTACGATACGATGAAAGATGGTGCCGTTGTAGTAGCGTTCCATGCATAACTGCACGAAATTGCGACAAGTCATGGGGCACTCCTTTGACCAGAGCTCAACATCAATGTCGCCTAGTGACGTCTTGAGAAGAACCTGTCAAAAAAAAGAGAAAGAAAAATAAGACTCCTAATACTTGCTGTGCCTGCACCTTTCCGTGAGTTGCTGGCTCGTTTATGTAGACACTACTCATTGTCGGATACTACTGCAGCAATAAACATTAAACTTCAATAATACATAAAACCGTGATTCTAAATAATTACCCCTTTCGGTCTCACGTGTATATATATTCACGTGATGAATTTATAAACTTTATTACTTGATCTTATCTGAGCGACGTGGCTCGTGTCGTGTCGCCGATGATAAGAAATACGAATCTGAGCCGAGCTTGTTCTTGGCAGTGATGTTTTTTTTAAATTTAATTTGGGAATGCTAAGAAGGACAAGATATAACTATTTGTCTGGGTAGCGCAGAGCAAGATCGGGTAGGTGGGTGTAACCATGTGGGTGTATAAGGGTATGGTGGGGCGACGTTAGCTGGAAGCTCACGAGGTCAGAAAATATATCTCACGCGGTCGTATTTATAGCGGCGCTTATTTGGATGCGCTTTATTGTACGGATTAACAGGTGGGGATTTCACACGTGCGTGACGATACCGAGCAAATAACTCCCCCAGCTTTAATGGGCTATTCCATTAAAAAATTTGTACACCCCTAGCCTTACTGATGACATCAATGTATGAAGGAACCCTCTGGACACTACAGGATGTGATTTATTAACCTCAGTCTACATGACAGATACTCCGATTTTCAGTGCGTAAGAAGCAATGTGTAGAGGACATTTCTTGAATATCAAAAAATTGAAATCTTGAAAAAAAAACATGCGTTAGGTCCCTTCTCGCGGTAACGATCCCATATCATAGTCTACTACCCCCCTAGACATGATTTATATACTTGTTCACCCCCAGGACAGCCAAATATATCATACATTACCCCCCAGGTCCATCCGCCCCAGGACATGAATTTTTGTCATCAGTAGGGCCTACAATTATTTACTGGAATAGCCCAATGGTGGTTTCTAAGAAGTACAACCTGCACACCATCAGAGAATCTCGGTCACTCTCCTGTGTATATACAAAGTATAGCGTCTCTACATCAGAAGGCCATAACTATATCACTATAGTAACAGATACTGAACGCATAATTTGGAAAATACATTCGCAACAAACACAATGACAAATTTAATCAGTGTCACTGGGACTGGACTGCTTTTTACTTCCTTTCCCCTTCTTTCTCTTCTTAACATCCTGTACATCGCTGCACGTGCGTAAGATATTAAAATTAATAACCCACTTCAACACAAACACTGTTAATTGAGTTCGTGTCAAGCATGACCCTAAATCTGCAAACAAAATAACACCACAGATCCTTAACACACATCCAATTCAAAGGCGTAACATCTTGCATACGTGCAAAGATCTGTATTCAAGTGCAGTGGGAGATTCTAAAATGAAATTAATCAACCAGTACGCACACTTCATCCCTTTCAGTTGATGTCTTATGCACCCAATGCTAATTCCATATCCTCAAACACCCAAACTGTACAATACAAGAAATTTCTGTATTGTCTGATTTATAACTTGGATTTTAATAACAATTAACAATTACAAGTGACGACAATATGACAACAAACCCGAACAGCACATGAATGGCTTGCCTCACCTTGATGGAGATCTCCTCTGCCCTCTACGATGCTTGTGGCCTTATAAAAATAAAGCAGGGCCTTAACAGTATAATCACACACACACACACACACACACACACACACACACACACACACACACACACACACACACACACACACGCACACAACACTGATAGATGGAAAAATGGCTTACCATCGTCCGAGCCAGAAGAGGATCGCTTCCTGTGCTTTCTATCGTGCCTCTCACCTAATCAAATTAAGAGTGAAGGAGAAGATCAGGCACCCTCTAGCTCCAACAACAAAGCAGCTGCTAACCACTCTTGCGTCTGTGTCGACTAGACGGCGAGTCCTTTCCCCTGCTACTGTGTTGTAAAAGAGACTTTCCTTTCAAAGTTAGCTACCCGGGTTCTCCAGGGTGCACACGCCCGCGAGGATGAATAAAGTATACCTCCTGTCTTTATCCTTCGACTTCGAACGCGATCTTGAACGCGATTTCGACATCGATTTTGTTCGTGACCGATGATGCCGCCTCTTATCACGTGACGCTCTCTCCTTGCTGCTTCTCGCTTTCCCTGCGATATGAACGTGCATAGCGATATAATAATACCGTCGACCCTCTCTCTCTCTC
>JABACO010000011.1:769080-790569 GCA_013339895.1 Ephydatia muelleri | reverse complement strand
TAAAGAGTGTCAGTTGTAACAAGCGGAATGATGGCACTACCCCACTACATCCCCTCCTTCCACACTCACTCTCCTTCAAACCACCTCCCCTCACTCACCTTCTCATCTGCATTCCATCGAGCAGTTCTCTCTCCCTTTGCTTCTTCGCTTCTCTAATTTCTTTCTTCAGTTGATCAGCCTGCTTTCGAAGCTCGTCTCTGACACCACAACAAGACATGGCCACAATACCAAGAGACAGCACGGTTTTAAACAATAAACTATAAGTACAGCAGTCCAACAAATCACACAACTCCCTCCCCTCCCCCGTTCTCACTTGGGACACACCCACTGCCTCCCCACCTTCTTTTAAGACTCCTCTGTTCCTCTGATTCAAATTCCTCCACAATGTTCAACTTCTCTTTGACAGAGGCACGCATCTTGGCGTCCAATTCTGCATCACTTATGAGTGGGTCATCCTTACATGAAGGGATGAGGGACCAGGTATTGGTGGTACTAGACCAGCAAATACACACACCCTGCACCTCCCCTGTGGTCACCTGACACCCAGACATAACATGTGACAACCCAGTGCCCCCCCCTCCTCCCCCCTATAAACCTCCTTCCCTCTTACCCAAAACAAGTTGTTACAGCAAATCAGCAATGGTATTCAGCCACACCCACCTGGTCACATTCAGCCACACCCACCTGGTCACATTCAGCCCACAACCCACCTGGTCACATTCAGCCACACCCACCTGGTCACATTCAGCCACACCCACCTGGTCACAACATTGCAGTGCCTAGTAAGCAGGTTGGCTGCCCAAAAACCCATCTCACCCCACACACACACATATACACCACACACACATACACATACATCACATACATGCACTACACCATACACACACACACATATACACATACATCCATACATCACACACATCACACACACACACACACCACAACACACACACACACACACACCACACACACACACACTCACCATCCCAAGTCACAGAATCAGAAACAATAGTATGTGTCTACTGGTCCTTGCTTTGTACACAATGGTATCCCACATCCAGTAAAGTTACATAATGGTACATAAGTCTACTTTTCCATCCCCTACCTTTGCATTGTCCGTTATTTGCTCACTTTGATCAGAGCCCCTGGGGGTTGGGAAAATAACAGTATATGCATACTCCTATTTCCAATTAATGCCCACCCTGGGTTCCGTACCTCAACCCTGCCCCTTCCACTGGAGTCACTTGTGAGCTCAACTTTGGGTCCTCCAAGACATCATGGCTGCTTTTGATCTTTAACCCCTATGTGCAGCAGTAAAAGTTGTGCTCCCTTCTAGCAAATAGTACTTTCAAACACCTGCCATCTTAGAATCCCACACTCACAACCCTCACACACAAAACTCTACACATCAATATATCAAAGCTATGACCCAAACATCAAGGCTATGACCATTACATCAAGGCTATGACCCAAACATCAAGGCTATGACCATTACATCAAGGCTATGACCATTACATCAAGGCTATGATCATTACATCAAGGCTATGACCCAAACATCAAGGCTATGACCATTACATCAAGGCTACGACCCAAACATCAAGGCTATGACCATTACATCAAGGCTATGACCCAAACATCAAGGCTATGACCCAAACATCAAGGCTATGACCATTACATCAAGGCTATAACCATTACATCACGGCTATTGACCATTACATCAAGACAATCCAAAGAGCAGATGAATCCATGCATGTGTGTGGTGTGTGCCTACAGGTTCAGATGACTCAAAACTAGTTCATAGAGGTTCAGTACAACATTAAGGAATGCCATGTTGAGCAAACAGACCCCAAAGACAATCCATTTAACTCCAAACCATTGTAGACTAATTGAGAATGAGACAAACCATGAAGACCCCTTGCCCAGACAATAGGCTTCATGACATACATACTTTGCTTGTGCTTTCCTTCCTCCTCCTCCTCTTCTGCCTCCTCCCCAAATGACAAAAGTGAAAAGTTCCTAATAAATCAGAGCGACAGTAAGAAAGTTCATTGAATTCTACATGTACAACACGTTACCACCTACCACACCAGTGATGGGCCTGGCCCTCTACCACTCCATCTACCACACCAGTGATGGGCCAGGCCCTCTACCACTCCATCTACCACACCAGTGATGGGCCTGGCCCTCTACCATTCCATCTACCACACCAGTGATGGGCCTGGCCCTCTACCATTCCATCTACCACACCAGTGATGGGCCTGGCCCTCTACCATTCCATCTACCACACCAGTGATGGGCCTGGCACTCTACCACTCCATCTACCACACCAGTGATGGGCCTGGCACTCTACCACTCCATCTACCACACCAGTGATGGGCCTGGCACTCTCCACCACTCCATCTACCACACCAGTGATGGGCCTGGCCCTCTACCACTCCATCTACCACACCAGTGATGGGCCAGGCCCTCTAACCACTCCATCTACCACACCAGTGATGGGCCTGGCCCTCTACCATTCCATCTACACACCAGTGATGGGCCTGGCCCTCTTCCACTACAACTGACCACACATAAAGCATAGTACCTTTCAACCCTTGTAGTAAGTTAACATACCATACCACTCCACTTATGACGTAGCTTCAATGCCACGAGGTCTCATGACTATTACCGGCCTACGCAATAGAATTCCAATCCTTATCTCATTAACATTATGAACTCACACCATCCCATTCCTCCCTCACCATCCCATTCCCCCTCACCGTCCCATTCCTTCCTCACTGTCCCATTCCTCCCCTCACTGTCCCCATTCCTCCCTCACCATCCCATTCCTCCCTCACCGCTCCATTCCTCTCCCATCCCATCCTCCCTCACCGCCCCATCCTTCCTCACCATCCATTCCTCCCTCACCATCCCTTCCTCCCTCACCATCCCATTCCTCCCTCACCGCTCCATTCCTCCCTCACCATCCCATTCCTCCCTCACCACCCCATTCCTCCCTCACCATCCATTCCTCCCTCACCATCCCATTCCTCCCTCACCATCCCATTCCTCCCTCACCATCCCATTCCTCCCTCACCATCCCATTCCTTCCTCACCATCCCATTCCTCCCTCACCATCCCATTCCTCCTCACCATCCCATTCCTCCCTCACCATCCCATTCCTCCCTCACCATCCCATTCCTCCCTCACCATCCCATTCCTCCCTCACCATCCCATTCCTCCCTCACCATCCCATTCCCCTCACCATCCCATTCCTCCCTCACCATCCCATTCCTCCTCACCGCCCCATTCCTCCTCACCATCCCATTCTCCTCACCGCTCCATTCCTCCCTCACCATCCCATTCCTCCCTCACTGTCCCATTCCTCCTTATAAACTCTTCGCTCTTAGCTCCCTCTTCATGCCAAGTCCCATTTCCCTCCCACTCGTCGCCCCTTTACCTGACCCCATTCCACCATCCCACCTTCCCTCCACTTACCCACTCACTTCCGCCTCCTTCCCTCCACTCACCTTCCCCTCCTCCTCTCATCCACCTACCATCCCATCCTCCCCACCTTCCCTCCTCACTTTCCCCTCCACCCCACCCTCCTCACTTCACTGCTTTGGTCTCCCTCTTCTCTCTGCTTGCTTTCTTAAGGTTCAGGGCTTCCTGCTCTTTGGTGAGACGGGGAACGATGTCATCAAATGGATTCAGCAGCACCTGGTGCAAGCATAGTGAGTCAAAAGTAACCAAAAAATAAAAAAATGACTGGGCTCAATCCACCCTCTCCTCCCTCTTCCCCTCCCCCAATAAACAATTATGAGGTCTAGAGAATTCAAAGCTGATGTCCAAACTTGTCAATATGAAACAACACCACTTGAAGTGCAATAAATCTTGAAATATTTACCCCTCTCTTGTGCCAATTGTACCACAAATTCAAGGCTGCTGCAACTGTATCACCATATAATGCTATTGGGTCTAATCAATGAAGTTCAAGTACTTATGTAGTGCAACTGGGGTTAAATATTAACTCTCCCACGGACGAAGCCAATTATTGCTGCACACATGTAGTGCAAAATAAGCGTTTCTTCTGCGTTGCAGGAAAACCTAGTTTGCAAACAACTTACACTAATATGACCAGGAAACAACTTTTCGAATGTGTTGTCACTACAAAAGTGTTAATGGTTTAGATAAACAGAGTGGCTTTAATATAGCACCTGCAATACTGCTCTGTTGCCCATGAAAGAGTTATTAAATTAGGTACTTCTGCAAATGTAAAATACTATTATGATTAGATTAAATATTAGTCCACTGACTTCTAAAGGGAACGTAAACTTTTATTAAATATTAGTCCACTGACGTCTAAAGGGATGTAAACTTTAGTCCACTGACTTCTAAAGGAAACGTAAACTTTTAAGGCGTACAATGGAGAAATTCTCATAGTCCCATATCTCTTTAATACCCTGCTAACCTCAGTCTTGATTATCTTTGGAGGGTGCATTGGTCTTCCATCCTTGTCTGTAGGGATGTCATTGAACTGAACCAAGTTGTACAGAGTGTCGCCAGTAATCTAGGGATATACAATGTCACACATGCACACACACACCCAAATTTGAATTGAAGGGGCATTCTATCATTTCCGTAACTGAATTACTGACGCTAAATATTTTTAATAATTTGTTACATTTTAGAAGTTGATTACAGCCCTGCCTACCAATTATATGGCTACTCATTTCATCTGATATACATACACACGTACTTGTTTCATTGGTGGTCCTATTTGCAGTACTGCAGATAAGATAACAAACTATAATTTTTCATAAAACAGTTCAATTTCCAATTACTTGAGACAGTTATGAATTACACGGGTGTTGTGGAAAATTTTTATTTCATATAAATTTTTCCTTTGTATTGACCTCTACACATCTTTTTTTTTTTCCACGTTACTTCATTTATAATCCACGATTACTTTTCCATATCTACATTAACGTCCTCCTCCTCCTCCTCCATTCTATCATTTCCATAACTGAATTATTGGCGCTAAAATCTTTTAAATAATTTTAAAAGTTGATTACAGCCCTGCCTACCCCTACCAATTATAATCCTGAATATATGGCTACTCATTTCTCTCTCGTACACAGGATTGACAAGCATCAATACAATTTCTGAACGTTTTTGTTGGGCCCATATTCCTCCAGCAGTGTGCATTTCTGAGGCATCCCTATTTATATACAGCACATGTCCAGGGATTAACTATGCTTTGTTAAGCATGCAGCACATGTCCAGGGATTAACTATGCTTTGTTAAGCATACAGCACATGTCCAGGGATTAACTATGCTTTGTTAAGCATATAGCATAATGTACTAAAATTATGCTAACAGCAAGTGGTTGACGAGCCCTCTGAAAACATTACCACACTCAATATTAAAACATTGCATCTTTTATTTTGTTTCTAATCTTTCAATGATTCATACATTGAATTGAATTGAATTGAATTGAAATACACAGATACAAATAACAAAAAAACACGCATACACAAATTCTAAGGCAAGTAATGGCTAGCATTCGTGCACTTACAAACTACCTATGAAAAGGGGTACAATTTAGAAAAGGACCAGCACAGAGTCGAGAGCGAAAAACTGTAGGAGACAACACCCTTGAGGCAATGAGTTCCAGACAGGAACTACACGATCAGGGAAAAATAGGGAACGAATTGATGATGAGGTAAGCACCTCGATCGCAGGACACAAGAATGACCATGAATGGAGTAGGGGCCTATCCACCATGTAGAAAAACTAGATCAACCAGATTATGGACTATTTTATAGCACATGATAAGATCGAAAAAAAAAACTCTGCGATATTTAAAGGACTGTAGACTCAGGTTAGCAAGGCGGCTTCCATAATCCATGTGTGGTATACTAGCACGTTTATATATAGCTCGAGTAAAGTATCGCTGAACCCGTTCAATACATTGAATATCTTTGTGGAGCCACGGGTTCCAAACTTGAGCACTATTCTCCAGAAGTGGTCACACGTACATACATTTTCGGTTGCATGAGCTACAAATATGCAAATACACAATTAGCAATTAAAACCATCTTGCTCATTAACAATATGCATTTAAATATTTTATCCTGACCTTTCCAAAAAGTGTATTCTTTCCTGTTAGCTCATCAGCTCTTCCGAGTGTAAAGAAGAACTGACTTGCATTGTCGTTTGGTGCAGCACTTGCCATGCCAACCAAACCCCTCCGGTTGTACCTCAATCGCTGATGAAATTCATCCTAGATTGTTTTTTACAAATGTGCAATACAATGACATGCATATGTACACAGCTTCCACACATGAATATACATGTACATTATATTCAAAGTTGGGGGGGGGAGATTTGTTTGTAACCGTCTGAAATGTTACATCAGACATTGCAAACGAGTTTAATTAGCAATACTGATGAATAAGACAAAGATTATTAAACAGTATTAACGAAATGTCGAGAGGCTATTAACCATTTAATTTGACATGGTGCTTTAGAAATGAAATTACTGGAAACTAATTGAATCGCGTACCTTGAAAGGTTCTCCATAGATGGATTCTCCTCCTGCAATGGAGGAAAGGAATCAAACGAAAGCCTTTATGCGGTGCTAGGCTCCCACCTTCCCCTGTGCCAGTGGGGTCTCCGCCTTGAGCAACAAACTCTGTAATTTGAATTGAACAGGCAGCGATGAAGAATAGCTCATAAATGTCAGTATTTACCACCTACCTGCTACGATACGATGAAAGATGGTGCCGTTGTAGTAGCGTTCCATGCATAACTGCACGAAATTGCGACAAGTCATGGGGCACTCCTTTGACCAGAGCTCAACATCAATGTCGCCTAGTGACGTCTTGAGAAGAACCTGTCAAAAAAAAGAGAAAGAAAAATAAGACTCCTAATACTTGCTGTGCCTGCACCTTTCCGTGAGTTGCTGGCTCGTTTATGTAGACACTACTCATTGTCGGATACAATAAACATTAAACTTCAATAATACATAAAACCGTGATTCTAAATAATTACCCCTTTCGGTCTCACGTGTATATATATTCACGTGATGAATTTATAAACTTTATTACTTGATCTTATCTGAGCGACGTGGCTCGTGTCGTGTCGCCGATGATAAGAAATACGAATCTGAGCCGAGCTTGTTCTTGGCAGTGATGTTTTTTTTAAATTTAATTTGGGAATGCTAAGAAGGACAAGATATAACTATTTGTCTGGGTAGCGCAGAGCAAGATCGGGTAGGTGGGTGTAACCATGTGGGTGTATAAGGGTATGGTGGGGCGACGTTAGCTGGAAGCTCACGAGGTCAGAAAATATATCTCACGCGGTCGTATTTATAGCGGCGCTTATTTGGATGCGCTTTATTGTACGGATTAACAGGTGGGGATTTCACACGTGCGTGACGATACCGAGCAAATAACTCCCCCAGCTTTAATGGGCTATTCCATTAAAAAATGTGTACACCCCTAGCCTTACTGATGACATCAATGTATGAAGGAACCCTCTGGACACTACAGGATGTGATTTATTAACCTCAGTCTATGGGATCGTTACCGCGACGTAGCGCATGACAGATACTCCGATTTTCAGTGCGTAAGAAGCAATGTGTAGAGGACATTTCTTGAATATCAAAAAATTGAAATCTTGAAAAAAAAAACATGCGTTAGGTCCCTTCTCGCGGTAACGATCCCATATCATAGTCTACTACCCCCCCTAGACATGATTTATATACTTGTTCACCCCCAGGACAGCCAAATATATCATACATTACCCCCCAGGTCCATCCGCCCCAGGACATGAATTTTTGTCATCAGTAGGGCCTACAATTATTTACTGGAATAGCCCAATGGTGGTTTCTAAGAAGTACAACCTGCACACCATCAGAGAATCTCGGTCACTCTCCTGTGTATATACAAAGTATAGCGTCTCTACATCAGAAGGCCATAACTATATCACTATAGTAACAGATACTGAACGCATAATTTGGAAAATACATTCGCAACAAACACAATGACAAATTTAATCAGTGTCACTGGGACTGGACTGCTTTTTACTTCCTTTCCCCTTCTTTCTCTTCTTAACATCCTGTACATCGCTGCACGTGCATAAGATATTCAAATTAATAACCCACTTCAACACAAACACTGTTAATTGAGTTCGTGTCAAGCATGACCCTAAATCTGCAAACAAAATAACACCACAGATCCTTAACACACATCCAATTCAAAGGCGTAACATCTTGCATACGTGCAAAGATCTGTATTCAAGTGCAGTGGGAGATTCTAAAATGAAATTAATCAACCAGTACGCACACTTCATCCCTTTCAGTTGATGTCTTATGCACCCAATGCTAATTCCATATCCTCAAACACCCAAACTGTACAATACAAGAAATTTCTGTATTGTCTGATTTATAATAACAATTAACAATTACAAGTACCAGAAACTGACGACAATATGACAACAAACCCGAACAGCACATGAATGGCTTGCCTCACCTTGATGGAGATCTCCTCTGCCCTCTACGATGCTTGTGGCCTTATAAAAATAAAGCAGGCAGGCCTTAACAGTATAATCACACACACACACACACACACACACACGCACACAACACTGATAGATGGAAAAATGGCTTACCATCGTCCGAGCCAGAAGAGGATCGCTTCCTGTGCTTTCTATCGTGCCTCTCACCTAATCAAATTAAGAGTGAAGGAGAAGGAAGATCAGGCACCCTCTAGCTCCAACAACAAAGCAGCTGCTAACCACTCTTGCGTCTGTGTCGACTAGACGGCGAGTCCTTTCCCCTGCTACTGTGTTGTAAAAGAGACTTTCCTTTCAAAGTTAGCTACCCGGGTTCTCCAGGGTGCACACGCCCGCGAGGATGAATAAAGTATACCTCCTGTCTTTATCCTTCGACTTCGAACGCGATCTTGAACGCGATTTCGACATCGATTTTGTTCGTGACCGATGATGCCGCCTCTTATCACGTGACGCTCTCTCCTTGCTGCTTCTCGCTTTCCCTGCGATATGAACGTGCATAGCGATATAATAATACCGTCGACCCTCTCTCTCTCTCTCTCTCTCTCTCTCTCTCTCTCTCTCTCTCTCTCCTCTCTCTCTCTCTCTCTCTCTCTCTCTCTCTCTCTCTCTCTCTCACGTTTGTCGTCCTCTTTCCCAGAGTCTTTCTGGTCACTGCTGCTGGGTGATGACGTAGACGCTATGGACACTTCGTCCTCACTCTCGCTTGACGTGCTGCTCACGTCCAGCAGAACGTCTTTGTTTGGGTCGGCGCGAATGAAGTTACGACATTCGTATGTCAGGTGGCCAGCTGTATAATGCGGACGGCTTCGTAGGCTTAAGCATGCTCGTTCATAAGAAACGTCTCCCCGGCCCTTCCCCACCCCTCACTCACAGTAGCCACACTTTGTGCAGGCGCCTCTATTTTGTTCCTTCTGGTATGTAAGTCTGTTTAATAAGCCTGCATGCACATAGCTGATTATGTATATACCTTCTTATTATGATGCAGATTTTGTACCTTTTATGTCCGTTTTTCCCGCCATTGTAGGCCTAGTAAATCATCACCCTGTGCATTAATTAGAACAGGCTTAAATATAATAATACTAGACTAAAAAATAAAATAAATTAGAACAATAGAGATATGCTAGCTGCCGGGAGGAGTGTCGGGAAACTGTTGGGTAGAGGGCTGTCCTGCCGCTTACGGCTGAATAGCTGCGCAGCGCTACCGGTACGCTGGCCACTGTCTGCCGTGGCTTGTCGCAAATGCACTGAAAAATGTTGTTTCTCTCCGCAGCGAAGTTGTTTAGCTTTAAGTGCAAGTGGCAGCAACCACAACAGCTATTCACCTCCATGTCTTTCATTGCATACAAACGCAGGTAAATTGTAGCTTGTAGACGGAGCGGATTTCTTTACGCAAAACGAAATCACGCAGGCCTTTTGAAGCTGCAGCCATTTAACCTTCCAGATGTCGGCGAGGCTATAGAGACCGTTGAAGTCAAGGAATGGTTTGTGTTTTAGTCCTCCTCAACTCACAGTTCAATCACCGTCACCTTTCTATATAAGGCTGACAAAGCCGGGCGATCGTCTGAGTATGGGGGACCCAGTGTGCGAAGTTCAGAGTGACAAAGTAAGAACTAGGATTGCATGGCGGTGTGGGTGTGGTCCCTCGACATTTGTCTCTTCTTTGTCCCCTGGCATTTAGTCTTCAGTGGTGATCTACACTCCGCTGAGTGGTGTCGTTCGTCAGCTGATGTACAAGCCAGGTGACGTGGCCCACAAGGGGAAACCCCTTGTCATGATTGACGTGGAGGATGAAGGCACTGGTAGGGTCAATTGTGTTTTATGGGTGTGGTGATCATTGCCATCATCACCACACCCTGCTGCACACTCCTCTTATCATCTCCATTTAGTCCAAGTAGATCAGGGTGCTCAGGAAGACCACGCCCACACCAGTCCCAGTCCCAGTCCCACTCCCGCAGCCAGTGATTCGGAACGGAGTGCAGCCCAGAGCGCTTCGCTATCGCATGACAATGTCCTGACCACACCCGCTGTCCGCAGGATTGCCAGGGAGAATAGTATTGACCTGAGGACAGTTGTTGGCACAGGGAGGGATGGACGGGTGCTCAAGGAGGATGTGCTGAAGCTAGTGGAAGGCAAGTGGTCCGTTCGCTCACCGTACATGCTCGCATGTGAGCTCAGGTATAGTAGCTCCTTTAACATGGCATATGGCTATCACACGTTGGCAGCTCACACAGAGTGCCTGACAAATAGTAGCTCCTTCGCACACACAACTTTACATGTAGATCACACATGATGCCTCACACATGATGCCTCACACATGATGCCTCACACATGATGGATCACACATGTTGGCTCACACATGATGGCTCACACATGATGGATCACACATGATGGCTCACACATGATGGCTCACACATGATGGCTCACACATGATGGCTCACACATGATGCCTCACACATGATGCCTCACACATGATGGCTCACACATGATGGCTCACACATGATGGATCACACACACATGATGGCTCACACATGATGGATCACACATGATGGCTCACACATGATGCCTCACACATGATGGCTCACACATGATGGCTCACACATGATGGATCACACATGATGGCTCACACATGATGGCTCACACATGTTGGCTCACACATGATGGCTCACACATGATGGATCACACACACATGATGGCTCACACATGATGGATCACACATGATGGATCACACATGATGGCTCACACATGATGCCTCACACATGATGGCTCACACATGATGGATCACACACACATGATGGCTCACACATGATGGCTCACATGATGGCTCACACATGTTGGCTCACACACATGTTTACTAATGGGTACAGTACAGCACAAGTTCTTATGTGTATTACTTCACACATGGGGCCTCACCTTGGCAACCATATACACGAGTACCAAAAATGTGGTACTTTGTTGCTATGGGGAGTGTGAGTGTGTGTGTGTGTGTGTGTGTGTGTGTGTGTGTGTGTGTGTGTGTGTGTGTGTGTGTGGTTCCTGTAATGACAGTCAATGTTGGGCACTCTGTAAGCAAACAGTGTTGTATTGTTTAGACGTTCTCAACACTACAATGTGTAGAGGGACACTGCAGGTAACAGATGACAGGAGACACATTAAGTGGAGGAGACAAAGACTAGTCAAATGTGCTTCCTTGTTCACAACTGTAATTCGTATCTGTTGAGACTAATTTTTATATAGGCTGTAACCTTACCCCATCTGACACACCAGGTGGTCTTACTGCTCCTTCTCCACCACCTCCACAAGTGAAGTACACCCCACCACCACCACCACAACCCTCCTCCCCAACACCCTCCACTGGTGGGGACAGGGTTGTGCCCCTCAAAGGCTTCAAGGCGGTGATGGTTCGCACCATGACAGCGTCGGGACGGGTGCCCCAGTTTGGCTACTCGGACGAGGTGGAGGTGTCGAGACTTGTGGAGTTGCAGGGTGTGCTCAAGGCCGAGCTGGGCAGGAAGGGGATCAAGTTCTCATATATGCCCATCTTCGTCAAGGCCCTGTCCCTTGCGTTACTCCAGTACCCCATCCTCAACAGCCACGTGGACGAGGCGTGCACCACCATCACACACAAGTCCTGCCACAACATTGGGATCGCCATGGATACGCCAGAAGGCCTTATTGTACCCAATATTAAGGGAGTGGAGGTTAGTTTGATTTATTATTTATTATTATTATTATTATTATTATTATTTAATGAAGAATGGATGGTAGCCTTCTGTCTGTTCTATTACCCTCTCAACGCCTTTTCATCCAGCAAAAGTCTGTCCTCGAGATAGCTGTGGATTTGAATCGCCTTCAGGAGCTTGGCCTCAAGGGACAGCTATTGCCTTCTGACATCACTGGCGGCACTTTTTCGTTGTCCAATATCGGAAATGTATGTTACAATAGGTCATACTGTAGAAGTCATTGTGGGAACGTCCCAACTAAATTTGCCATCTTCTAGGTTGGAGGGACTTATCTGCGGCCTCTCCTGCTACCACCTGAAGTAGCCATTGGTGGTCTCGGAAAGATACAGGTGTGTGCATGTGTGTGTAGTGTGTACATGTGTGTGTGCATGTGTGTGTAGTGTGTACATGTGTGTGTGCATGTGGTGTGTGCATGTGGTGTGTGCATGTGGTGTAAGATTAAGATAAGTGATGCAATTATGTTAAGTAAGGATATTAGTTCAGGAGTAGCTTAGGTGGTCTGTAAGCCATCCCTCATATATACTCATCTTGGCAGGTACTTCCACGGTTTGATGAGAATGGCAACGTCACGAAAGCCCATGTGGTCCGGGTGAACTGGTCTGCAGACCACAGGGTCATTGACGGTGCTACTGTCGCCAGGTTCTCCAACGTCTGGAAATCGTTTGTGAACAACCCGGCAACAATGATAGTCAACATGATGTAGGAGGCAGCATGTTTGTGTCTGTGCGATGTGCCACCACTTTGTGCTTGCATGGGGCATCTCACATGTTCTTGTTTGTTAATTTATAAATTTCACAATTAGTGTTAGTGTTGGCCAGTCTAATCAGATAATGTATTAGGTCTAGCACTTTCAGGTTCAGTCTTAATCAGAGATTGTAATAGGTCTACACTTTCAGGTTCAGTCTAATCAGATAATGTATTAGGTCTACAATTTCAGGTTCAGTCCAAACAAGGATTGTAGTAGGTCTACACTATCTAGGGTTGGCTCAAATGGTGCATTTTCAAAAAACATGAGGTCCAGCTGTTGAATTTCTATAAGAAGCAGCCCACATGTGATTTACTAACTACAGCATGGTTCTATTTGATTGGTGTCCATGTTTCAATAAAAAATAGCCTTCTTGGACCAACGGCTTACTTTTTACACACACACCTAACTCTGAACACTATCTCATCATCATTTTAGTGTAGTTGGTTATCATACTTCCAGGGTAGGTACCACACACACTGTAATATACAGCCACCATGCAGGGTGTGGGGAACATTGGTCACTGGTTCAGAGTGATAGGATAGCACAATACAATATACATATATACACAACATGTCAACAACACACGCCGATGGGGACCGACTATGTGCAAGTAACGACACACACATGTAGCACACACAGCATGGGTGATACCAGAAAGGGAAAAAGAAAAAAAAAAACAAACAGGTGTAACACTTCCGAAAATAACAGAATATTAAAAGGTATGAGAGGGCTGTGTGGAAGGGGTTCTTGTTGGCTTTAAGGTGAACAGTTGGAGGCCAGCATCTTGCAGACCCCAACCTTTGCCTTAACCCTATGAGGTACAAAGCCAGCCGGCTCATGTGCTGACTTTATCTTCACTTCTTTTGAAGACTGGCAGTGAACCTGCTGCCTTCAGAACCGTTCATCACTTCAGTTTCTCTCCTTGCAAAGTCACCCTCATTGCCATTCAACCTTTTATACTTCTTCACAGCAACAGTGTCTCCGTTGTGTTCAGTTTCTTGGTGCCTCCTCTTCTCTTTCAAGGACCTGGTCCAATCGGGTAGTTCGAGTTCCCTACGGCTTGGTGATAGCTTCGTCTGTTCAACAGAGGCCAGTGACGCTGCAGAGTTCAAAACCGACTCATCGGCTTTGCTCCCTGAATTGCTCCAACTCAATCCATTGCCGGAATAGTGATGCACGGTCTGGTGGACGCTTGGGGACAGTTCTGTAACAGACGAGGATGCAGTGGTGTTCGTATAAGAAGCTGCACTGTGATGCCCGTGCCCAGGTGGCTGGTCCCACCGCTGTCTCCTACGAGGCTTGTCCAACGCCTTCTTAGACTGGGAGCTGGGGTTCCTATGAGACATGGGAGGAGAGTCTTTAGATGCAAGTGCCTGGGATGGCTCGATCGTGCACAGGACCATTGCCAAACGAAACGATACCGTTGGAAAGTGTGGGATCGCCGACACAAGTGGACGAACCTTGGGCACCACAGGTTGGACCGACCAAGTGACTGTTGGTATGGCAACCCGAATGCACCAGAGAGTAGTGGGGATCACCTGAGCTCCGCAGACTACCTTCTGATGACTGACACGTGGGCCCTAGTAGATCGGCCGACCGTTGCACGAGGGAATGAAGCCCCGGAGAGATATGCAAGTGCCCAGGGAATTGCAAGGAAGATGACTTGTGTTGGTGCTTCTCACTAGACGTGGTATCAACTTTTTCGGTCCTTTTGCTACCAACCAAGCTGCCAACGTTCTGGTAGGAGGGAAGGTGTGCACCTGTGCCATCCTGATGGTGAGGCCTCTTCTCGTTGCTGCGTGTGGTACCGTGCGTGGACTGGAAGTGTCCCTTTGCTCCCTTCGCTGGATCGTGGGGTGTACCACCATTCTCCTCCAGCGAGCTACTGCTGATCTGGCAGTCCTGACCTTGATGCGGCCATCTGCTCCAGGTGGCAGCGGAGGAGAAGGTGATGGGGACCTGGCTGGTGGAGGCTGGGGAAGAGGATGCGACAGTGGTGGTGTCCAGTTCGTGTTGTTGTCCAGTGCTGGGGGAGGGGCACTCCTTGTGAGGGTGACCAGTTGGGCTCCTAGAAGAGGAGGGGCTAGCAGCTGTGATGGTAGTAGGGCACAAGGCAGTCAGCTTCCCCTGAACTGTTACTAGGCAACAAGGAGGACGACGGACCAGCGACCTCTGCACTAGATGTGACCTGCTCAGAAGTGTTGGCGGTCGTGGCAGCTGCTTCGGTGCTGCTTACCAGCCTCCACTGTGAAGACTTGGGACTCGGGCACACGAGGCTGTTACGATGGTGTTCCCCTTCCTCTGCCGTCATCAACATCTGCTGGACTGATGGCAGGCTGCAGTTAGGCAAACACAAAGAGCTGCTCCCTTCCTCCCCGCTGTCAGCTGCCCCAAAGTTCCTGTCATCTCCATTCGGCCCACCCAGTAAAGCAGTCCATGTGCCCGACGCCACCGCTGATGGGTCTGGAAGGTACCCGGGCCAGACCTTGGTCATCCGCGAGCTCCCGCTGACTGGTGCTCTGTGCGGGCAGGCACAGGAGCCGTCCAGACGAGCCTCGTCTGACGGTGGTGCTGGAAGGACCAAGCTCCTCCTCCTCAGGGGAGGTGCTGGCCATGCGGTGGTCACCCGGGCGGTGCGAGGAGCTTGCAGTGGGCGTGGCCATCCTCTCCGTCCACGGGGACGGTGCGGATTGTGTAGGCGAGGGAGGAGGTGAAGGAGTGGAGGGGGACCCTTGGGATACGGCAGAGAGGACCACGTGCCTCTGCAGCTGTCTCTCTGTGTGGCGGTTCGTCGGAGACGCTTGGACCGGGCTGCGACCTGGGCTTGACTCCCCTGTTGACGAAGGCCTGTTACTGTACCCGTGGTTCGGCCTGTACAACTCCCGAGTCAGTTGGAGCTCCTCTCGTGGGGGTCGACAGAGAGGCCTTGCTAGAGTGTCTGGCTCTTCATCCTCGTCTTCACCGCCCCCTCCAGTACATGTCGTACTAACAGGCTCTGCCGGACCTCCGCACTCCACGCCCTTTCTACCTTGACACAGGACGGAAGAACTAGGCAGCATGGCCGCACCACCGTGCGATGCCCAACGTCTGTCTTGGATCGATGAGGCCGTGCTCTCGTGCCACTCGGGTGAGCCAGGAGGTGTGAGGGTGGCCTCGCTATCCACGCTCTCCCTGCCCGCCCTGGCCTGGTGACCGTGCACAGTGGCCAAAACCCACTGCGGCCCCACCCCTTCCTGGCTGACCATCTCAAACACCTCTTCAGCCGCTGCTTCACTGGTCCCAGCAGTGACTCCCGCTTCTGCTTCCTCCACGCAATCGGACGGTTTCTCCCCGTGTGCGATCATGAGAATCGCTTCTGCGGCTGAATAGCTAGCTGAGCGAGAGTTCCTTCTCCCTTCAACAGCTACCTTGCCTGCTCTTTCAGTGGACATCCCGGGACGTGCGAACACTGGGGCCGCCTTGTGCGTCGCTGCAGACAACTGAAGCAGCGTGTCCACCGCCACATGTTCGCCCAACTGCTGCAACTGTGCGGGCACATGCCTCTGAGGTGGTGGGCTCGTATTGGAACCACTGAGCTTCGGCAGGGTGCTGACTGATGCCCTGGTGAGCTGGGCCACCTGCAGGACCTGTTCCAGCTTCCATCCAGCCTGCTACTGAGGGCTGATGCTGCTGCTGCTGCGGGGATTGGCCTATTTTGTTCTCGCTCTGCAAGGTGCTACATGCGGCAAGGATGGCCAGACCATAGGTATCCATGTTCGGTTCGTGCGACTCAGGGCCACAGAGCGAAGGATGCATGCCTGCTTTCAGCGAGGATTCAAACGTTGGCGTCTGATGCGGGTAAGTGTGGGGAAGACCAGGCCTCGAGGCACCTCCAGTGGCGAGTGAGCCTACAAGATCTGTGGCAGCCAAACCCTGATGATTTTCCTGGTGGCTGAGGTTTGTCCTTTGCCGCTGTCTCTTCATCGACTTAGCCTTGGTCTGGGCAACGAACGGCTGGTTAAGCAATGAGGACCTGGTGGAGCCGTCCAGTTGAGCACACAAACCCGACGCCCGAGAGAGGTCCTCTGTTGCAACCTGTGTGGAGATGGACAGTGGCAAAACAGCAGAATCTGTCCTGGTAAGGTTCACTGCAGTGGTAGCACTGACGAGGGTGGAAAGAGAGGAGATGGGCTTGGGACTTTCGACAAAAGAAACAGGAGACGACCTCCCAAAGACTGCTGACGCAGGGACCAGGGTCGCACAGGCGGAGGTTGCCATGGAGACAGTTGCCATGAGTGGGGGGGAGTTGGTTACCTTTGGCGGAGATGAGGTTGCAATTGCAGGGGATGCTGTGCTGACCATCATGGGAGATGCAACGTGCAAGGGTGATATCCCTTCATTGGACCGTCGTTTCTGTTGCCTAACCCCTGACACCTCTGGCACTGACAACCTTCTCCCTTGCATGCCCACCTGTACGTTCTCCACGAATCGCGCAACACGTGGAGACAAATCAACAGAGCTCCATTTCTGATTATGCTTTTTGTCCTCAACCGTTCTCTCATCAGTGGTGATGCTCTGGGTAGCGCCTTGAGACTCCTGGCTCTCTGTTGTCTGTGCAATACCTTGACTGCTTAGGCCTCCTTGAAAGGAACCAATTTGTGTATCCTGGAAACAGCTACCCTGCCCCCCAAGACTGCCTTGGACAGGGTTAGCTTGCATCCCTATACTGCCCTGCATCCCGCTGAATGCATAAAGCCTTGATCCATAGTTCCCTCCAGTACCTGAGAGCTGCTGCTGCTGTTGCTGCTGTTGCTGCTGTTGTTGCTGCTGTTGTTGCTGTTGTTGCTGCTGTTGCTGCTGTTGTTGCTGCTGTTGTTGCTGTTGTTGCTGCTGTTGCTGCTGTTGTTGCTGCTGTGTGTTGCTGCTGTTGTTGCGGTGACTGCTGCTGTTGTTGTTGTTGCAGCAACTGCTGCTGTTGCAGTTGCTGCAATTGTATGCTTCCTCCGTTGCTTACCATGGACATGTAGGGAGCTCTGTAGAATGACAATGAAGGGTAACTCGAGCCAAGCAGAGCAGGCCACGTCATGGACGGTACCACCTTCTCCGCTCCATCACTGCTGGACAAGCTGCACGAAGACACAGAGCTCTGACTCGTCCCGCTGCTGTCACCCAACGACCACAGGTTTGCGATGGGGGAGGACTTCGAGTAGGGGAACAGGGGAACTGAAGCGGAGGACAAAGGTTGGGCAACGGAGGGACTCAGTGTAGAGGGCTGCTGCTTTGGCTGCACTTGCAAAGGTGAGAAAGGTAAGTAGAATTGCCCTCTGTAGGACGCTCCCGTAACGTCCAGGTTGGGGAGAACCGTGCCTTGGTAGCTAGGCAACACGCTGCCCCCCCGGGATTGCATCCACGAAGACGGGGACATTAAGAAGTACGGGTAGCGGTGGAGTCCTATACCACCATCCAGTGGGAACTGGCCAGGCCAACTCCCGTAACCCCCCAAGACCTCTCCCCCTTTGCCCTCCGCCAGTTGGCTAACCGAAGGCACCCTCATCTCCTGGGTGGACGGACTTGAGGACGATTGGTCACTACCGATGTCACTGTGTCCGGGTAATACTGGGGATTCCTCCGTTGACATCTGTGGGGACAGTCCCTGGGCAGCTCCATCAGACCCCAGCTCGCTCCCTTGCTGGCTGACGGCACTTGAATAGCTTGGGTAGTGCCTTCCCAGGGAGAAGGCCGAGTCAACGATTTGTCTCGGAGACTGTACCCTTCCTGTAGGGAGGAAGTCGGACACCCTCAGCTGTTCCATGGCCACGCCCTCCAAACCCCTTGCAAATGGCACAGCTGGGAATCCCCCTGCCCTGGAGTACTGCTCAAGCACAGCTGCCAGATCCGGTCTTGAAAGGAGGAAGGACTTGGGGTCAAACATCCAGGCTGGATTATGCTGCTGCTGTTTTTGATCAAGTGACTCAGAGTGCGAAGGCTCTTCACCGTCTTTTGTCCTCATAGGCTTCTCCTTTGGTTCCATCCCATAAGATGGCGGACTCCCTGAACCCTGCACCATACAATCCATGTGGTCACCCTCTGCAGTCGCATCATCAGTTGCCACGGAGACAGGCTGGGCATTTGCGGTGTGCGACACCTGGAATGTCTTCAGAGGGTGCTCCACAGACACACTCCTCTCCGAGAGGGAGGTCAGGCTCTGTGAGCCATACCCTTCGCCCAAGGTGAAAATCAGAGGACTCAACATGGACTGTGGCAGACTCTGCACGTTCTCTTGCACGCTCCCTTCCGTGCTAGGCGCAGGAGACCCCTGCTGGAAGAGCGCCCTCATTTCACACTCTGACGCTGCAGGAATGACCGGTGGAGCCACAACTGGCACATCCATTACATCAGCATCCCATGTAGGCTGCTTATTCCCATTGACTTTTTTCTTCTTTGGAACTTTCTTTTTGGCTTGAGCGGTTGACTCGCTCCTCCCACTACGTTCCATCTCTTCATTTCTCCCTGCTGGCTCCATTGCAGCAGGTCCCAGGGGTTTCCACTTCTGGGACTTCCACGCTTCCGACACCCCAACAGGTGCCAACGGTGCAGGGAGACCAAGGGGGAATGGCTCCACAGTAACCAGGAGATCTGCTCCCTTCGAGGAGAGACCTGGCTCCATGTGGAGGAGGTCTACCCTCTCCAGCCTCACTTCATACTCCGACGCCATGACCTGAAGGTCGGGACACTCTAAAGAAGCTTCGGTGTCCGTTCCTGCCAACAGCAGTTTGCTGTCGGGAAGGCTGGAAACTTGGGCGTCAGGTTGCTTGATGGCACTGGTCACTACCCTGTTATCTGTAGGTGCCTGGGACCTTGCTGGAGCTGGATCTTCCAGTGGTCTAGAAGCCTGAGTGGTGGTAAATGGAGGAGGGTGAGGAAGAGGAGGAGGTAGTGAACTGATGGTGCTGCCTCTATCCTCAGCAGAAGGATTTGCATGCAGACTCTGCTGCTTGCAAAATGAAGTCTGATAAGAAAAAGAAGAGACAGGAGTGAGGCAACGTGGTTTGCACAAAACTAGGAAAGAACTGTGGTATACAATTGATGGGTGGGAGGAAGGTAGAAGTTGGTCCATATCAATGGGTTTCCCCCTAATCCATCCCACTACACACGCGCGATTGCAAGGTCCTCTTGTGCCTGAGCACATGTACATGTGACCAAGTAATGTAACACCGCTTGTTGCAATCGGATGTCATACAGAACATACTTCCATTCCAGCAACTTACAAAACATGCTGTGCACCACCAAGTACACACTTACCAGGCAATCATTCTCGCTCTTGAGGTTATTCACGTCCCTCTCGATTTCAAGTAGCTCCTTCCTCAGTTGCTTGTTCTGGGTGACAATGAACTTTGCACCCTGCAGCAAGCCTTCAGGATCCAGCTTCTTAATACCCAACTGGGGGGGGGGGGGGGGGGGGAGGAGATGAGACGAATGGGGTGATATGGCAAGAGGGATGGGACAAGTGAACATGTGTTGTCTTTACAATTATGGCGAAGACACATATGTGTGGAAAGACACAGCACACGTATGTGACTCACTGCATCAAGATATACATGTACATGTAGGAAAGTGTCCGCAAAAAGGAGCCTAACGCTTTTTCTTCCATTTTAATCTTCAAATAGATGCCTACAAAACAATTCTTAAGCACTAAAAATCGGGCAGTCCATGTCCATCATGAAGCTACACAGCTCTGAATATTTAATTAGATGTTCATTTCAATGGGAAGCGCAAACTTTGTTTCTAAATCCTGAAAAGTTATACATATACACTGTATGTGTTAGGTCCCTTTTCACAGACACTGTCCCTAATACATAATAATATTATACTCTCCTTCGTTTGCCCTCTCTCCACACATACACATGCACACATATACATCCACACACACATACAAACACATGCACATACACACACATACACACACATGCACATACACACACATGCACAAACACATACACACAAACATGCACACACATGCACACACATTCACCTTCTGCATACTCTCCTCCATCCTCTCCACAGTGTTCTTGGATAGGCTGGACACATCGGACTCCAGATGGGCGATAACTGCTTGCAGGTGCTTCTGTTTCATGCACTCCTTCTCTAGGGCCCTGGTCAGCCACACAGAGTACTCTGGTGTCTTCATCTGGTGTAGGTAAGCTTGCAGCTGCTCTCTATATGAACCTGAGTGAGTTGGACCACAATGAGAGTACTGTTCCTGTACTCAGAAATGCAGTCCTGACAAAGTGGGTTTCTGCCACACCCAACCAAGCACTTCTAGACACACTACTCTGCTTCAAGCTCTTCTACACATTAGCCTCTGCCACACTCAATGACGAAGCACTCCGCTTCAATTAAACTCTACCAGAACAACCATGCACTTGACACACCACTCCAATTAACCTCTGCTTTCTAAGGAAA
>JABACO010000011.1:764080-766580 GCA_013339895.1 Ephydatia muelleri | reverse complement strand
ACGACAAGCCAACATTTGCGGACCAATCACAATGGCCTGTGCACAACACTCACCTGAAAGGTTTCTGTCAGTGATGCGGAAGTTCAAAGGACAAAACTCGAGTGATGAAACTATCTTTGTACCTGAGAAAACAAAACCATCAACGAGTGAAGCCCTCAAAAGACACAAGCAGTCCCCACAACAAAGCCATCTAAATCCCTCATCTCTCTCAGGAGTCCTCACACATCACTTCCACTTTTCTCCCATTGGGAAGCTACAGTCAAACCTGCCAGCATCCAGAGGAAGCTACAACCTAACCTGCCAGCATCCAGAGGAAGCTACAGTCTAACCTGCCAGCATCCAGAGGAAGCTACAACCTAACCTGCCAGCATCCAGAGGAAGCTACAACCTAACCTGCCAGCATCCAGAGGAAGCTACAGCCTAACCTGCCAGCATCCAGAGGAAGCTACAGCCTAACCTGCCAGCATCCAGAGGAAGCTACAGCCTAACCTGCCAGCATCCAGAGGAAGCTACAACCTAACCTGCCAGCATCCAGAGGAAGCTACAGTCTAACCTGCCAGCATCCAGAGGAAGCTACAGCCTAACCTGCCAGCATCCAGAGGAAGCTACAGTCTAACCTGCCAGCATCCAGAGGAAGCTACAGTCTAACCTGCCAGCATCCAGAGGAAGCTACAGTCAAACCTGCCAGCATCCAGAGGAAGCTACAACCTAACCTGCCAGCATCCAGAGGAAGCTACAGTCTAACCTGCCAGCATCCAGAGGAAGCTACAACCTAACCTGCCAGCATCCAGAGGAAGCTACAACCTAACCTGCCAGCATCCAGAGGAAGCTACAGTCTAACCTGCCAGCATCCAGAGGAAGCTACAGTCAAACCTGCCAGCATCCAGAGGAAGCTACAACCTAACCTGCCAGCATCCAGAGGAAGCTACAGTCTAACCTGCCAGCATCCAGAGGAAGCTACAACCTAACCTGCCAGCATCCAGAGGAAGCTACAACCTAACCTGCCAGCATCCAGAGGAAGCTACAGTCTAACCTGCCAGCATCCAGAGGAAGCTACAACCTAACCTGCCAGCATCCAGAGGAAGCTACAGTCTAACCTGCCAGCATCCAGAGGAAGCTATAGCCTAACCTGCCAGCATCCAGAAAGCTACAACCTAACCTGCCAGCATCCAGAGGAAGCTACAACCTAACCTGCCAGCATCCAGAGGAAGCTACAGTCTAACCTGCCAGCATCCAGGAAGCTACAACCTAACCTGCCAGCATCCAGAGGAAGCTACAGTCTAACCTGCCAGCATCCAGAGGAAGCTATAGCCTAACCTGCCAGCATCCAGAGAAGCTACAACCTAACCTGCCAGCATCCAGAGGAAGCTACAGCCTAACCTGCCAGCATCCAGAGGAAGCTACAGTCTAACCTGCCAGCATCCAGAGGAAGCTACAGCCTAACCTGCCTAAGCAGTCACCCAAGGGGTCAGAATTTGTTTGGCCAAGTGCTATGGAGGTGGTTGCAATACAGACTATGGAGGTGGCTGCAGTACAGACCATGGAGGTGGCTGCAGTACAGACTATGAAGGTGGTGTAGTACAGACTAGGGAGGTGGCTGCAATACAGACTATGGAGGTGGCTGCAGTACAGACCATGGAGGTGGCTGCAATACAGACTATGGAGGTGGCTGCAGTACAGACTATGGAGGTGGTGCAGTACAGACTATGGAGGTGGCTGCAATACAGACTATGGAGGTGGTGCAGTACAGACTATGGAGGTGGCGCAGTACAGACTATGGAGGTGGTGCAGTACAGACTATGGAGGTGGCTGCATATGGAGGTGGCTGCAATACAGACTATGGAGGTGGCGCAGTACAGCCTATGGAGGTGGCTGCAATACAGACTATGGAGGTGGCTGCAGTACAGACTATGGAGGTGGCTGCAGTACAGACCATGGAGGTGGCTGCAGTACAGACTAGGAGGTGGCTGCAGTACAGACTATGGAGGTGGCTGCAGTACAGATGGAGGTGGGCTGCGTACAGACCATGGAGGTGGCTCCAGTACAGATGGTCCACGATGTATTTACGAGTACACATGGACCGGGACTGTCCAGAACTGACCACAATGGAGAAGGTGGCAACCATACCCAGGTGGCCAACATACCCAGGTGGCCTCTAGAACAGGCTAGTCTATACCACATGCATTCCTTCACGAGGATGAGCAACACTCACCCTCCTTGAGGTTCTGAAACTTCAGTTTCAGCTGATGATTCAGTTCTGGTCCAAAGGCAAAGTTGTTGGTGAATAATACTCTACAGGGACAGATGGGGGGGGGGAGGAGCCATAGAATACATATACATGGAGAAACACTGATGATCACACTCACGTAGCTTGATTGATGATGTCATCAAACGCTTCAACCAAGAAGTCGCCTTTTATTATCTCGTACTCTCCGTAACTCTTTCCATACCAAGCCATCCACCTCTGGAACTCCAGCTGCATCCTCTGAAAATCAAAGGA
>JABACO010000011.1:747532-763080 GCA_013339895.1 Ephydatia muelleri | reverse complement strand
TCCATACCCATGTGTCGCCATTTTCTCAAGTTCACTGAGACTTACACGCACGTGCGATTAAAATAAACCGCGGGTTTTTCTCACTGTTTGAAAAATTGCGGCAATGGCATCCAGGCGTCCACTCACGGCGAAGAATACTGATGTTCCTGTTAAGGACCAAAAACAAACGAAGAAAGAGAGCTATCCGTTTCGTATTATGCCTCGTGATGATCTAGTCGACAATTTGAAACAAGTGTTGATTCAGTCCCCCTGTTTCTCCATGCACAGCGTCACCGAGGACGATTTGAAAAATCCTACATCTCAGAAGTTGCAAGTTTTATATTTGGCCTGTTTGAACGCCTTGTTTGGCGTTCTGCCTGACGACTTCAGGCAAGCCGCTTTCGAAGAGCACCCAGTCGAACACCCAGACCTACACGAGGAATCGTTCGGCAATATGCGTTTGTTTTATGCAACTCAAAAGATGATGGAGACGTGTCTGGTTAAAGATTTTGGCATCAACGACATATTCAACCCGACTCCCAGAAGGACGGCCTGCCATTTCAGCGCCATTATCAACTTTCTCAAGTACCACTTCAGCAGCTACTTTACCGCTGGGAGGGTAGGCGAGTTGGAATCGGAAAAGCAAGACCTCGAACAGCGCTACGAAGAGTCAATCGCGCGTTACGACTCACTGCAGGCGAAGTATACAGGCTCCACACCAAGAGAAAGGAAGAACAGGAGAGGGAGAAAGAGCTCAAAGGAACGATAAACCTCCAGGAGCAGGGACTGGAGGTGCTCCGGGCGAACCAGGAGGCCCTGCAGAAGAGGTATCAAACCATCGCCAGCAGCAAGGCCACCAAGGATAAGGTCCTCACTGAGCACAAGAAGGAGCTGGACAAGTGGATGTCACGTGTAGAGGATCTGAACCGGCAGATTGTGCCAACACCAGAGAGACTGAATGCTGAGCTCGCAGCGTCCAGGGAGAGACAGAGGAGATGAAAGACAATGTCAGGAGGTGCGAGGAGCAGTTGCGCACAGGAGAATTCTTGACCACCACAACACGCCAGGTGCCTCCTGTGATTAGGAGCTTGGATGAAGACCTTGGCACACTGCTGACCAAGGCGAAACGCAGGGATGAACTTCAGAAGAGGCTTGAAGACACACAGGAGAGCATTGGAGCACAGAAGCAACTGCTGAAGGAATCGGCAGCCAAGTACAGTAACCTGGCCCACCATTTGAAACTGATCGAGGAGGAGTTGTCCCATCTGGAGTACGAACCCAAGCCGAAGCATGGTGATGAACAACTACACAGGGACATGCTTCTCCTGCAGCAAGAGATTCACCAAAAGCCATCAGTTTCAGCCATCCAGATGGAGATGGAGGAAAAGAGGAACAACTGAAAATGAAACAAGCTTCGTGTACTGCCCTGCGACAGAACATAGAGAGAATGCATGCTAGTCTTCAGAGTGCGTACTTGAAACTGAAGGCTACTGCAGACCACGAGTGGCTGGCAGAATAGGCACATGTGAATTAAATGGTATATGTGGTTTGTCTCTGCATTTTATTTTCACCTGTGCCAGTAGTTTGTGCTAAACATTCATTCTGTATCAATGTTCACACTTTTATTTTAATTTATAATGACCAGTTTTATTATTTGTTCACACTTTTAAAAATTGTAACATAATGGAGCCTAATTGTTTAATTGCATATATAAATTGTATTGTATCAGATGTGTCAGAGGATCCTTTCAACTGTTTCTTTCAGTTTGAGAAGATCTCCACCCCTTACACTTCGTAAGCATTAATCACCTTGATGACATGGAAGGTGTACCTTCTTCTATCAGTTTCTATTCGTTCCCTTACTTATCCAACCTTTCATTGTAATTACTGAAAGTGTGACATCATCGAGCACGAAAGCCATTTAGCTGCTTGGAGTTTTCTGTACTCGCGAAGTTTGCTTACTAGACAAGTAGCAGTATCGTATCAAGTTGATTACGGAATGATTATTATCGATGTGTACGTAATATGTTTAACTCCAATCTCAGGCAACACAGAAGTGAATCAGCTAATAATGGCTCTCCGTCGCTTTACTAGCCGTGTATTTCTCGCCGGAAGATGTATCTTCACAGTTTTAGGGGTTGACCTTGAAGGCCCGAGTGCTATCATCCTTTACTCAAGGTATCGTAGATCTCAATACGGCAGCAGGACCCGTCGAGTTCAACTGGAAGGATGCTTTGAACCTGGAGTCTTGTCTTACAGAGGAGGAGATAATGATGAGGTGCGTTTTGCCGAGAAAGGACGGAAGGAAAGTGAGCTTTGAAAAAGAATGTGTATACTCTGTATATGCGTGTAGGTGTGTGATGCGTGTATGTATGTACTACGCTAGTGTCTTTGTGCGACTAAAGAGTTGTTTCAAACGAGGTTTCAAATTTTTAGGGACCAGGTACGCCATTACTGTCACCAGAAGCTGATGCCCCGGATCCTGAAAGCCAACAGAGAAGAACGTATGTTAATGGCGGATGGGGGCGTGGTGGGGGTGTGTCCCGCGACCAATCTTTCAACGCAGATTTTGACAAGGAGATAATGAGAGAGATGGGAAGTCTTGGTATTTTGGGAGCCACAATCCAAGGTACTGCCAGGCTTTCAGCCATATTTCACTGCCACCTTTCTGTGGGAAGGGGAAGGTTATCTAGAAAGTCTTGCTCCAGTTGTCACCCACCACACCCCTCTCCTCCACCTCCCACATACACCCCCACACTTCCATCCTGCCTGTCACACTTGTGTACTTACCACACTCCTCTTACCACACTCCACACCTTTCCCTCCATTTCACGTCAGTTGCTTTCTCTTTCGGTGGCATTTAGGGTATGGATGCAGTGGGGCCTCATCAGTAGCCTATGGGCTTATTGCCCGGGAAGTGGAGAGGTGAGCATGTGCTTGTGTGTGTGCGGCAATTGGGACAATTTCAGTCTCTTGTAACGCACGCGTGTACATACGTACGCACACACATCATATGAACACATGCACACACACATGTACACACATACACCATGCACACACATACACACTTACACACACACACATGCACACACATGTACGCATATGTACACACACATCATCACTTCATTCATCTCAGGGTTGACAGTAGCTACCGATCGGCCATGAGTGTCCAATCCTCTCTGGTCATGCACCCTATTGATGCTATGGCACAGATGCACAGAAGGACAAGTACCTTCCCAGACTGGGTATGTAGGTGTGCTTTAAATGGGTCATGATGCTACACTCACCCTCCCAAGCCAAGGGAGAACTGATTGGTTGCTTTGGTCTGACGGAGCCCAATCATGGCTCAGATCCAGGAGGTATGGAGACCAGGGCCACATACAACTCAAGTCGTCGCACCTATACCTTGATGGGACCAAATCATGGTGTGTGGGGTGAAGTGGTGTCTGTGGTCTGCCGTGGTGGTGGTGGTGGTGGAGGCGTGTCTTCTGGGGTGGTGGGCGTGTCCTCTGGGATGCTTATGGGAGTCACTAGTGATTTGACCACACCCCCAGCGAGGGCACGTGCATGTGACTGGTGCAAATGAAGGTTGTGTACATGTATGTGTGTGCATGTGTATGGAGGGGAGGGGCATAGGGAGGGGCAATATGTGTGTGCATGTGTATGGAGGGGAGGGGCATAGGGAGGGGCAGTATGTGAGTATTTATGGATGGGAGGGGCAATATGTATGTGAGTATGTTTCGTTATGCTCAAACTGTTACTCAATCAGGATCACCAACTCACCAATAGCTGATGTCTTCATTGTTTGGGCCAAGTGTGATGATAGCAAGCTCCGGGGATTCATACTTGAAAAGGTGTTGCGTGTGCTGTTTGTCATGTGCATGTGTGTGAGATGTGCATGTGTGATGGTCTGTGAGACGTGCGTGTGTGATGGTGTGTGAGATGTGCATGTGTGATGGTGTGAGATGTGCATGTGTGTGATGGTGTGAGATGTGCATGTGTGTGATGGTGTGTAAGATGTGCATGTGTGTGATGGTGTGTGAGATGTGCATGTGTGATGGTGTGAGATGTGCATGTGTGTGATGGTGAGATGTGCATGTGTGTGATGGTGTGTAGATGTGCATGTGTGTGATGGTGTGTAGATGTGCATGTGTGTGATGGTGTGTAAGATGTGCATGTGTGATGGTGTGTGAGATGTGCATGTGTGATGGTGTGTGAGATGTGCATGTGTGTGATGGTGTGTGAGATGTGCATGTGTGATGGTGTGTGAGATGTGCATGTGTGATGGTGTGTGAGATGTGCATGTGTGTGATGGTGTGTGAGATGTGCATGTGTTGATGCTGTGTGAGATGTGCATGTGTGATGTGTGAGGTGTGCTTGCAGTGTGGACTTCATGTGTAGAGGTGTGTGTGGATGTGTGGATGTTCAGGGCATTACCAAGTATGTTTTAGGGGATGGAAGGATTGTCAGCCCCAAAGATTGAAGGAAAGTTCTCTTGGAGAGCTTCCACAAACGGGCCAGATTGTGATGGAGGATGTGAAAGTACCAGCTGAGAACCTGTTGCCCAACGTCCATGGACTGAAGGTACTGTTGTTGGACATGTGTGCAAGCTACATGCCTGTGTATGTACATGCCTTGGTGTTGTCACAGTGAGCATGTTGCATGCCTGTTTGTGTGTGTGCGTATGTGTTTGTGTGTGTATGTTGTGTATATGTACATGTGTGTGTACATGTGTGTGTGTACATGTGTGTACATGTGTGTGTACATGTTTGTGTGTGCATGGTGTGTGTGTATATGTGTGTGTGCATGTGTGTGTAGTGCATGGTGTGTGTGTGCATGGTGTGTGTACATGTGTGTGTGTGCATGGTGGTGTGTGCATGTGTGTGTACATGTGTGTATGTGCATGGTGTGTGTGTATATGTGTGTGTGCATGGTGTGTGTGTATGTGCTTGTCAATACTTCTCTGCCTATTCTAGGGACCTTTTGGGTGCCTCAACAATGCACGTTATGGAATAGGGTGGGGAGCCCTTGGGGGCTGCAGAGTTCTGTCTTGAGACGGCCAGGCAATACACGCTAGACAGGTCTGGGGGACCAGGATTATATATTAGCAGCTAAACCCACTACCCTAACCATCTCCTCTTCCCATGCTTCTCTCCTCTTCCCATGTCTGCTTCCTCTTCCTCCCGTGCCTCCCTCCTCTTCCCCATGCTTCCTTTCTCTTCCCCATGCTTTCCTCCTCTTCTCCATGTCCCCTCCTCTTCCCAGGCTTCTCCTCTTCCCCATGTCTGCTTCCTCTTCCCTGCTTCCCTCCTCTTCCCCATGCTCCTTCTCTTCCCTATGCTTTCCTCCTCTTCCCCATGTCCCTCCTCTTCTCCATGCTTCCCTCCTCTTCCCATGCTTCTCTCCTCTTCCCATGCTTCTCTCCTCCTCTTCCCCATGTCTGCTTCCTCTTCCCCGTGCCTCCTCCTCTTCCCCATGCTTCCTTTCTCTTCCCCATGCTTTCCTCCTCTTCCCCATGTCCCTCCTCTTCCCCATGCTTCCCATGCTTCTCTCCTCTTCCCCATGTCTGCTTCCTCTTCCCCGTGCCTCCCTCCTCTTCCCCATGCTTCCCTCCTCTTCCCCATGCTTCCCTCCTCTTCCCCATGCTTCCCTCCTCTTCCCCATGCTTCCCTCCTCTTCCCCATGCTTCCTCTCCTCTTCCCCATGCTTCCCTCCTCTTCCCCATGCTTCCTCTTCTTCCCTTGCTTCTCTCCTCTTCCCCATGCTTCCCTCCTCTTCCCCATGCTTCCCTCCTCTTCCCCATGCTTCCCTCCTCTTCTCCATGCTTCCCTCCTCTTCCCCATGCTTCCCCTCCTCTTCCCCTTGCTTCCCTCCTCTTTCCAACCTCTCCAATAGGAAGCATTTGGTCGTCCTCTGGCTTCTAACCAGCTGATCCAGAAGAAGCTAGCTGACATGCTTACAGAGGTACATGTGCACATATACACACACAGATACATGGATATAGTGTAAACACATATATACACCAAATGTATACACACATATAAATACACACGCACTCACACATACACCTGCATTACTGCTATACAGTATTTTATAGCTTTGCTTTTTTTTTTCCCCATGAACTGCAGATCTCAATTGGTCTTCAGGCATGCCTTCAAGTAGGAAGACTCAAAGACAATGAATGTAAGATGGTCTATTGTAACATGTTCAAACTAGGGGAATCTCATGGTTATTGCACTTCAAGTAATTGTGCTAATGATCAACTGCACAGCAGTGAAGGAGTGCTTGTGCTGGAATTGTGTCATCCTCTGCATCTTAACCTTTTGATTTGAGGATCTTATTTTCATCTTGTTTGCAGTGATAGAGATTGTCATTTTTAAACCACTTGTAAATAGTTTTTTGTTTACATGAATGAGACGCCATTGCTCACAACAGTGCTTGCACACACCCTCACCTTCACACTGTCCTCACACACACACACACACCACCACTCATTGGTTTAAACCTACCTGTGTGTGTTCAGGGCTGCACCTGAGATGATCTCCATCATCAAGAGGAACTGCGTGTGGCAAGGCTCTGGAAGCCGCGCCGACTCTCCCGGGACATGCTGGGGAGGAAACGGGATCACGATGAGTACCACGTCATACGGCACGTCATGAATCTAGAGGCCGTCAACACGTACGAAGGTCAGATCTACTGATGTCCATACCATTGCATCACCCTACAAGTGGTGTGTCCCATTCTTGATCCCCCCCCCCCCCCCCCCCCCAGCAACAATGACATACACGCCTTGATCATAGGGAGAGCCATCACTGGGCTACAGGCCTTCACCACAGAGAAATGAAATGATGAAGCCTTACCATCTGCAATTGTAATTGTAAATGGAACGCCCATTGCGTGCATATTCTATTGCTGTAGTTACGAAACTATAATTAATCTATAATTTATTTAATCACAGATGCATTGTGGTATAGCCGATGGTATATCTTTCTCCAGAGTTTCGTCAAAAAGGAGTCTATGAGGGTGACCTGTGTATTCTGCCATTCTTTGGGACCAGTAGTCCCCAGGCCCAACTTTGACAGTCAAGCTGTGGAGCAGGGGGAGGGGGAGGAGGATGCAATTGTTTAGTGTGCAGCTTTGGAGGTGCTACCCTTGCATCTGGGAGGGAACTACTGTTATTGAAGACCTCAGTGCGCTCTGCTGCCAAAGAAGCTCTGTATAAGGAACATGTCAACCAATGTAGGCTTCTCACAGACAACGTAGTGGAACTAACCTGAGCCTGTTGAGATCTTCGTTCAAATTATCTTCAACTACGGTTTCCACGTCCGAATGCTAGTAAAATAAAGAAATGAGGGCACGAGGCATATGTTGGGACTGGGCACCTGTACGTGGCTACAGCATTCCTTCCTTAGCCGCTGAAGTTTTTCTTCGATTTGCCTCGCAGGACTTAGAACCCCGCTGCGCACGTTGCCCGGCTCGGCCATTATGGAGGCAGTCTTTTCGTCGGGTCCATCGAAAACGGCTGTCGGCACCTCGTCCTGTTGAACTGCGACGCGTCGTTGTCGGTTTGCGATGGCGGACTCTTGGTGGGAATCGACTGCGTCCCATTACCACCGCCCAGATATTTTTCATACAGTTCCGAAAGGGAGGGGCCACTTTGCTGTCTTGAAAAACTCCGCTTTCTCTCTCTGCACAGTCGCTGTGAGCGGGGGACTTACGACGGGTTCTCGTCCCCATCCGCCACTTCGCCCTTTCGTCGCCCGTGTTTCAACCACCGAGAGGGCGGGGCAAGCGCCGCCAGAAGTCTCTACGGGAAAGAACGCTAGGATCGGCACGACGAACGACAAAAAGGGCGGTCGTGAGTCTGGGTCGACCCTCGACGGGGGAACACGGATAAAGAGTGGGATCTGTATGTTCCAGACAGAGACCATCCACAGATGCGAAGTTAGGTTGCAGGCGGACTTTCTCGGTGCGTTGTTTAGGCTCGAGGAGAGCGAGGACAGATTGAGCGCTGGAGTAGAATGCGCCGTGAGCGTCTCTTGCGTGCGGCGAGGGCACGTCTGCCACGGATGCAAGCCGATGTCGGAAAGTGACAGTTCTGTACAGCGGCTTGCTTGTGCCCGTGTGTGCGCTACCGCTATTGTCCGCTTGCGGGTCATCATCGTGCCCAGTCCTGTCATAGGGATGGTGAACTCTGGGCGGCCTGAATTTGACCTTGGCGGGCGCGGGCTTGCAGCAGCTGGATGCCGCTCGAGTCCTGCTGCACGCAGAAGGTTCGCTATGGGTCTTTGAGGGTATGGGAGACATGGGGACATCTTTTAGAGTGGCTCCTCTGAGCAATTCTCCGCTGGTATTGGAGTTAATGCCCCGCTACTGATGAAGGGTGGGAGGAGGGCTTTCCATGGGGACTGGTATGTGCTGAACAGAGGCCATCGTCCTCCCTACCTGCATGTGTCTTGGCCAACAAACGGTGGGCTGACTGGAGAATGAACAGTGGCTTCAAGCAGAATGGTTGAAGTTGAGAAACTAAGCATAGGAGGGTTCTGGGAGGTGAAGGAAAACAACAGCTATTTACCTCCAATGCACCTACATCCTATTCCAAGTGTTAAGAACTAAGCAGTCACATAGGGTAATGATCAGGTGTTTCACCTTATTTTGCACAGCCTTGGAGCGTCTGGTGAGCTGCACATTTCTCACATCACCGTCCTGAGATCCTGGATCATCAGGATATAGAAACGTGTGTGCAGACGCCTCGTAACGTGCCAAGACCCTTCCTCCTATAAAGAGAGCACCACAGTTGTAATACACCTTGCCAAGCAAGAGGCTTGCTCGTGTTATACCAGTGCAGTCTTCTGACAATTGTATGATCTCTATTCTGACATGTTCTCCTGATAAGTGGGAGGAGGGAAAAAATATGAGGCTGTGGTTGTGAATGTCCCTACACTCTTTCCCCCTCCCCCCTTTTCTCTCTCTCTCTCTCTCTCCTCTCTCTCTCTCTCTCTCTCTCCTCCTCCCTCCATCCCTCTCTCTCCTCCTCCCTCCCTCCCCCCCCTCCTCCCTCCCTCTCTCTCCCCCTCTCTCCTCCCTCTTCTCTCTCTCTCCCCCTCCCTCCCCCTCTCTCTCTCTCTCTCCCTCTCCCTCCCTCCCCCTCTCCCTCCTCCTCCCTCTCTCTCTCTCTCTCTCTCATCCTCTCTCTCTCTCTCTAACTTGTATCATTTCGCTGAACAGTAGTGGGTTTTTACAGTTGTGAACACCTAGTTCAGTGTGTAAGGGATACGAGAGGGAATTCAAAAAGAAAGGAAAAAACGTCGGACAACGTTATATAAAACACACAAAACATACAACCGCAGTACCCTGTCAAACTGCAGCTGCTGGCCTATCTCGATGGGGAAGAGCGGCTGATGGAGGTGGGAGTGCTGCAGTTGACCCAGCACGCAGGCACGCAGGAATACCATCGGCCCGTCCAAGTGTACGTCTCTCTTGTCGCTATCTTGCCACGACACCTGGACGAATAGCACTATCTCATAGAAGCGCACTAACATATATACAACACTATTAAAGCCCCTGTTGCGTTCTTCTGCCCCAACTAGCTATCGACGACTTTCAAACTATTTGAATATATAGAGTTTCTTTTGGCAAATATAGCACATCCAAAACCTGCCCACCTTTTGTAGTGAAAGCCTGAACAATGCAGCGAACACATCTCTGCTTCACACCACGATGCATCCTTCCGAACTACGCGCGATACGAAGTTCCAATGCAAGTGTGCTCCTGTAAACATCGACCCCACTATCCTTCACACGGGTAAGTGGAAGCACTTAGCAACCAAAATTGCCCTCCACCCACTCAAAGAACCACCTCCCATTGCATTCTCATTATAGCATGACGTAACACGTGTCCCAGATTGTTCTTCGCGCACACAATGGAAAGATACGAGAAGCTCCGTGTGATAGGCCAAGGAGCATTCGGGTGAGTGTTTAGTTACAATGCACCCGCCATCGCCTTACAACCAGATTTGTCCGTACCCTGCCATCTCTTACGGCAGCAAGGTTTATTTATCCAAGCGCAAGGAGGATGGCTCCTTTCTAGTAATAAAACAGATCCCGGTCGATGAAATGGGGGTAGACGAGCGCAAGGCTTCCCAGACCGAAGTGGATGTCCTGGCCATGTTAAAGCACCCGAATATCATCGCCTACTTCGACAGTTTTATGCAGGACAATCCATGATGATTGTCATGGAGTACGCACCAGGTACGCTGCTGGAAATGGGAGCTGTCGTGATTGTCTGTTCCGGCATGATAGAAGCGCCACTTTAAATTTGACCAGTAAAATAAATCATAATTATCGTTCCTCAATTACCATAGGCGGTACTCTCTTTGATTTCATCCAAGAGAGAAATGGTGTGCTTCCTGAATGAGGAAGTGAGTGTATGACTCCATTAGAACAGACAACATAATCAATTCTTGTGACATAATTTCCACTGTTGTTCCACACCCATCTTCTCCCGATTCCTCCTCTATGACGGCCGCAAAAATATCTTCCATTTGAAGCACATCTTGCAAGTGTTTGTGCAAGTTCTCATAGCCATACACCACATCCACTCTCTCAACATACTCCACCAGTGACCTCAAGACCCAGAACATACTGCTGAACAAGAAGAGAACGGTTGTCAAGATAGGAGACTTCGGAATCTCCAAGGTCCTCTCCAGCAAGATCACATCCGCACAGACTGTACGTGATTGGGATTGGTCGACTACATCTTTTTAGGGGCCAATTTACTACCTGGTATCTATATAATTATAAAAATAACTTCACTGGACTACCTGTATACTTGTTCAAGGGTGCCTAACCTCAACCCCTTATAAGGATATTCCTAGCTTTGAGCTGCCCACGCCAACTTGTTAATGTTAACCCCCATCAATCACAAGGTGGTGGGAACGCCTTGCTACATATCCCCGGAGATATGTCAGGGTCAGGTGTACGGAAAGAAGTCAGACATCTGGTCGCTTGGCTGCATTCTCTACGAACTTACCACCTTGAGGAAAGCCTTTGAAGGACCTGTGAGAGCCCCATACAGTTTCTGACATGCCTCTGAAGTAATCGATGGATTGCCCTCACCCCCCTCATATTTTCCATTCCTTCTCTCTCCCTCCATCCCTCTTACTTTACCACTCATCTACTCCTCCTCCTCTCCCTCCTTCCCCTCCCTCCCTCCTCCCTCCTCCATCCCTCCTCCCTCTCCTCCTCTTCCTCCCCTCCCTTCCTCTCTCTCCCCTCCCTCCTCCTCCCTCCCTCCTCTCCTCTCCCTCCTCCCACCCCTCTCTCCCTCCCTCCTCCCTCCCTCCCTCCCCTCCTCTCCTTCCCTCCCTCCTCTCCTTCCCTCCCTCCTCTCCTTTCCTTCTCTCCTTCCCTCCCTCCTCTCCTTTCCCTCCTCTCTCTCCCCCAGAACCTCCCAGCATTGGTCATGAGGATCATGCAGGGTGCAACCCTCCTTGGCTCCAATGGACGAGTGTTACAGCTCGGGACTGAAGGCCATGATCCACTCCACTCTCCAGCGTAACCCTTCAGACAGGCCTGATGTGGAGCAGGTGATGGCGTTCCCTGTGGCTGTGAACGCCTTGGTGAACCTCAGCACTGATGTGGGGAGGCTGCCTTGTGGTGTTAGCAGGTGACCACTGAGGGGAGGAGGAAGGGGAGGGGGAGGAGGAGAGGGATGAGGAGGGGGAGGAGGGGTGACACCACATGTGATTTTAATATTATAGTGATTTAAATATAAGGGGGGGGAGGGACAAGTGGACTAAGACATGTGGGGCAATGTATTTGGCAGGAGATCCTTAAGTGGAGAGGGGAGACGCCTGGGGACCAGGATGGGTTCACTGAACTGCTTGAGACAGAGGTCCTTCTTTGAAGATGACTACACTCCCCAAGACAAGGTAAGCCTACTGTATAGCCACACCCCTTCCCCCTCTCACCACTGCACCACCTCTCCCTAGGAAACATGCCCACTGAAACCCCAGGCCTTGATGTGGGGAGGGGTGTGGCCACACCTATGCTCCTCCCATCTCCACCCGATGTCAGACTTTCTGCCGTGGTCATCGGCAGGACTCAGAGGATTGGACTGACAGAGGACGGAAAGCTGATCTCATGGGAGGTAAAGGGAGTTTGTTATGATTCTCACCTTTAAACCCACTTTCAATTCTTCCTTCCTTCCACCCCTCTCCCTCACTCCCTCTTCTCTTCCTTCTCTTGTCTCTTCCTTTCCTTTCCCCGTTCACTTCTCTTCCCTTCCCCCTCTCTCCCTCACTCCCTGCTTCTCCCCCCCCCCCCCCCCCCCCAACTCCATCACTGTCAGCCTCTCTTCAGGTTCACTGGCTATGTCCAGGGTCAATACGAAGGAGACAATAACTCCAAGACCACAGCCCTATGGTCTTTAACACCTCACGTCCTTGCTGGACATGACATCGCTTGTTGTCAAGAAGGGTGGCCTGCGGAGACTCGTTCATGGCCTTCCTAACAGGTGAGGGTGGCCATTTTTTGTTGCCATGGATATCAGTGAAGCAGGTGGCCACAGATAAGGGGATCGTCATGACACAGGGCAGTGGCTCCAGTGGAGCTTTGGGCAATGGAGACTGCAATGATTCGCCTGAGGTTAGTCGGTGCCACATGGAAGGTAACAACACACACACCCACACACACACACACCACACACACACACACACAAAACAGTACACCACACACATATATGCATAAACACATGCACACACAAACGTACATGCACCACATACACATAGTGCACAACGCACCACACTCTTACATAACGATATACTTTTGGCTTTTTAGCCCAAGCTCGTGCAAGGAATGTTATCATTTGAGACAAGTGGAGATTGGCTGTGGCCCACACTATGTGATGGCCATTACTTGTTAGTTATAATTAAAGGTTTGTTGGGTTTGTGAATTTCATCTTTCATTTTTTAAATAGCTGAGAATAACGTCTTCACGTGGGGGCAAAGGAGACAGTGGTGAGGCAGCTGTATGGATTCACTATGTAACCATGACGATACACAAATATGTGCAACCAACACCTACACACACACACACACACATACACACACATGAAACACTTGCACACATGTTCACACACACGTGCACATGTGCACACACACATGCACACACATATTGCACGCATACATGCACACATACACACATGTGCCCACACACACACAGGCCAGCTAGGTTTAGGGACTGTGTCAAGCTCCTTATCCCCCAAACCAGTCACCCTCCCAGCCTCATTTGTGCCCACCACAGTCTGCTGTGGTACAGACTCCTCCATCTTGATTTCAACTGAAGGGCAGCTGGTGGTCACAGGCAGCAACAGGTATGGAAACCTGCTTTGGTGTGCTTTTTCAAGAGTACCATTGTTGGAAGTCATGGAAGGGTTTGCAGTTTGTCATGAATCTCACACTCTTGTGCTTTAGATACAATAAGCTGGCACTTAACCCAGTAAAGGAGAACGCTGATATGAATGGCCCCAGTCCATCTCCTGTCCCCCTGGAGGCAGTTTCCTTGGAAACTCAAGCCGCTTCAATCACAGTTGACAAGATTACCAGTTTCCAGGAGGTGCAGTCACCAATGCTGCGGTCACAGAGGTTGGTCTCAGCGGCTGTTGGGCTTAACCACACAGCGCTTGTGACAGGTAAGCTTGTGTGTACTTCTTATCCCATCGTACTTTGTAGTAAACAACATGTACATAACCACCGATGTAAACATATAACCATCTCCTACACATCCATCCCTTGCATGCTCTTTGTCACAACTAACAAAACTCTCCTTCACAATATCCATGGTACCACACCACACACACACACACACACACACGCGCTGCATGCGCACATAAACACATACACGCACATGCATGTACATCCACACACACACACACACACACACACACACACACACACAGATAGTGGGGACTGCATCACGTGCGGATCCAACAAGCATGGACAGCTAGGTTTCCAGCCCCTTAAAGGGATCGAACACTACAACCCAACCCTGGTCCAAGGCATCCCAGAAAAAGTGACGAAAGTTGCCTGTGGAGACTTCTTCACTGTGGTCACCACATCTGGTAAGCCTCCTAATCACATATGTGCTCACCATTGACACTCTTCCCCCTCCCCCCCCACCCACACCATATATGGAGGTGGTAAAGTCTTCTCATGGGGTAAAGGTCAGATGGGGCGGCTAGGCAGGGACACTGCCAATGACTGCCACACCCCCGAAGCTGTACCCCTCAATGATGTGACTCTCAGCTCTGTGCCTGGCTTGACATGTTCCCACCGTGTGACTATGTTACTGGCAACACAAACTGCACCATTATGATAACATCTTTCTACATCTGGATTCAGTTTCTTTTTTTAAATTTAAAATTCATTTTTTTTGTCTTTTTTAAGTGCTGAAGATGTGCATTAAAAAGACTGATACATGTCTCTGACTTCAGTCCTCATCACTCCATGTGTCGCTGTACACAGCTGCGATACGGCTGGAATCCTGGGTCTTAGGGTGGGGTGGGGAGGAGGATGGTCCCTTAATGATTATCAGGTAACCCCTTCCTCCTCCCCTGCTGACCTGGCTTTCACACGTTGTATGAGGGGGTGGGGTCCAACACAGAATGTTGCGATCGCTTCCCCCACTGTAGAGTTCCTGCAAATATGGTGGAAGAAGAATGGTTTGAAGTGCTCTGTAAGAAGGTATTAATTACACACTTGGGCGTAAGAGAAAGATAATCACCATGGTGACATACCACACCCACTCCAATCATCTCTGATTAGCACCATTATGGAACAAAATGTACGTACATACAGTACATGGTGTGTACACTTACATATACAAATATGCAACAAAATGGAACAAAATGTTGGGAGACAACATTCCCCTCCTCCCCAGATCCTTCAGGGACAACATTCCCTCCTCCCCAGCGCCAACAGAACATGCATGACATCACACAACCATTCACCTGCTCAAATGGATGCAGTATGCAGCTGGTAACCTTTCCATAGTGACCTTTTAAAATGGCCACCTTCTTGCCTGTGAAAAGCTCAAACAAGGATACATCATTCCCCGTGGGCACAGCCAGTGTGGGAGTGAGAGAACACAGCGATGATGTAATGGATAACTGACAGGTCTGCTGGACCAGGGAGATGGGGACTCGACCGTAGTTTATCTGTGTGTGTGGCACATTAGTGGTTTTCAAATAGGAACAAAGGTTGTGACTCACAAGACTATTTTTGAGTGTGCAAGTATCCCAGAGTCTCAGGTGGTTGTCCGTAGCAACACTTAGGAGGAAGAGCCCATCTGATGTGAAGCACAAGCCAACTACGTGGCCATTGTGGGCTGACAAGGCTGCAGTGTAGTGTGTGTGTGTGTGTGTGTGTGTGTGTGTGTGTGCATATGTGTGTGTATGTGTGTGGCATATGTGTGTATGTGTGTGTGTGCGTATGTGTGTGTGTATGTGTTGTGTGTGTATGTATGTGTGTGCATATGTGTGTGTTGTGTATGTGCATATGTATGTGTATAT
>JABACO010000011.1:740844-746532 GCA_013339895.1 Ephydatia muelleri | reverse complement strand
ATACCTTTTATGGATCATACCCAAAACAAAGAACTCGTACCACATGCAAAAGGCGACTCACCACTCCGTACGAAAAGCTCCTCTCATTTTCGCACGTACTGTCTGCAACGTACGCAAATGCAATAGAAAACGTGGCAGAAAAGATGCCAGAAATGGCCATGGCAACAAAGTAGCCACTAGAGGTAGCGGGGGGGGGGGGGGGGGGGAGAGTGAGAAAGGTGAGGGAACGTCATGCAACACAGGGCCACCTCCTTACACAGCACTGAAGGAAAGGACAGGGATTGGTATGCACGTGAAGAACACACACAGCAGAAGGAAAGACTTGCGGCCCCAAGCGTCTGACATTGCTCCTATCAGTGGTGCAGACAAGAAGGATAGCAGTCCCTAGTTTGGGTAGGGGAGGGAAGGGGGAACCGAACATCAAATGATGAGGGCAGTTGACCATACTCACCACAACAGCTAACCTTTACTGCTTGAATGATGCCATTCATCAGAAACGTGGCATGGGGAAACGCAACCTTCAGAGCCTTGTGAAAATAAGTACAGGTCTACTTTGCAGCACATAAGCATACAGTGTACGTAAATGAACACGTACGAATACGCACGTGTACACGCGTACTGTGCACATGTACACATACACCTAGCAAATACACGTACACATACGTACACATACGCACGCACGCAAGCACAGTACCGTCGCAATGGGCATACTTGGATTGTTGGTGTAGTGAGAAGTCCCCAAGCAAAGAATTCCAGAAATATCACTATGGTAGCATGCGCAACACTTGGCTTTCCACAGCCCTAACAGAAAACAAAGCACCGTGTCAACACACAACTGCAATCAATACTTGACTTAAACCGTGATCTATATTCGTTCTCTTACCTCAGCTATTGCGCAATTATCCAGCTTCGCCTCGGCGCCGATATATTTCCATGCCCGTCTAGATGATCCGAATAGTTGCTGAAGTTTCCTCAAGGTTCTATTTTTTCTGCCCTTATCCATTTCATAATGTAAATATCCTGTCAAAGGCAAAACTATCGTATAATTAGAACCGTCATCTAAATGTTTGGGTTATCTCGGCTATGGACGATATCGTTAAAGAAATAACAGCCCCATTTATTTTGTCGGCTGGATGGATCGTTTCGTTCTTTTTAGCCTTGTTCCTGATACACCAATATAGCAACCTCAAGACTCAGAACCTGTTTGCCACCATCTCCACTCTCGCCATATGGTTTCTGAGTTTCGTCACTATCTTCCTTCTCCCAGTTGATGTCTCCTCGGTAAGTTCGAAAGCAGCTGCACGATGTACGTGACTTCTAGCCTTTACGTAAACCACCAGTATCTTTAACTTGATACATGACCTTAGTGCGCCTTTTTAACAGGCATTTTACAATGTCTGTTTGAAATCATTCACCGGGAATGGCGGCGGTCTTAACGACACTGAAACGAGCTGCAGCTGTAGCGGGCAAACATGCGGCGACGCCTATGCCGTTGTCCAGTGCGACAAGCCGTACTCGTTTATCTGCGGCCTGCCGCTCAAGATTATGTGGTACATAATCTACTGGGTGTTCTTCGTGCTATCGTGGTGAGTGAAAAAACGATGCTTGTGTATTTTTCGGCTATAGCGCAAGAAAGGATACTTTTCACACGCATACACTCATACACATGTACACGCATAAATGCACACATACACACACACACATACACACACATACACACACATACGCACACATACACACACACACACACACACACAGGGTGGTTTTACCTCTTGTGCAGTCCTATGTGATAGCTAGCTACTTTAACGTATGGAAGAAGGTCCTTCGCTCCATAGTAGAGAACGTTGTGATGTACGCCACCCTGCTGGTGGTATTCCTCATCCTCCTCATCTCCCTACTGGTCAAAAATGTCATCACCTTGTGAGTTGGTCTGCAACTTTGCAATGATTATGATTATTCATACCTGTAAATCATCCCTCTCCCCACCCTTTAAAAACTGGGGTTTACAGCAGTTATATTCATTTCTAAAATGTTAAACAAAGGCTAATTGGGGAAAAACAAACTCGAGTATGCATGTAGTGTGGGATGCATTGTGCGTTTGCATGCATGGGCACATCGTTCATGTGTGGTCTAAGGGGAGCACATCTGAATGTCAAAGGGATGAAAGGTACAAAAATCACTCAGTTGTGGCATATGCAGCAGCTTGTATGTCACCTAAACACTGCATGACCATCAGAATGTGTACACTGTACGTATGTGTGTGTTATATGCATGAGTGTGTGTGTATGTGTGTGTGTGTTTGTGTGTGTGTGTGTGTGTGTGTGTTTGTGTGTGTGTGTGTGTGTGTGTGTGTGTGTGTGTGTGTTTGTGTTTGTGATGTGAAAAGGTGCACAGTCATATAGTAAGTACTTCACAGGCACAGCCTTAAGTTCATAATGTAGCATTTTGGCCCTTTTAACCGTTTCCCCCCATCTCTTCTCTTCTTTATTTTCTCCCCCTCTTCCTCCTCTCTCCTCCCTCTTCTCCCCTCTCCTTCTCTTCCTCCTCTCTCCTCCCTCTTCTCCTCCCCTCTCCTTCTCTTCCTCCTCTCTCCTCCCCCCTTCTCCCTCTCCTTCTCCTCTCTCCTCCCCTCCTCTCTCCTCCTCTTCTCCCCTCTCCTCTTCCTCCTCCTCTCTCCTCCCTCTTCTCCCCTCTCCTTCTCTTCCTCCTCTCTCCTCCCTCTTCTCCCCTCTCCTTCTCTTCCTCCTCCCCCCCTCTCCTTCTCTTCCTCCTCTCTCCTCCCTCTTCTCCCCTCTCCTTCTCTTCCTCTCTCCCCTCTCCTTCTCTTCCTCCTCTCTCCTCCCTCTTCTCCCCTCTCCTTCTCTTCCTCCTCTCTCCTCCCTCTTCTCCCCTCTCCTTCTCTTCCTCCTCTCTCCTCCCTCTTCTCCCCTCTCCTTCTCTTCCTCCTCTCTCCTCCCCTTCTCCTCTCTCCCCTCTCCTTCTCTTCCTCCTCTCTCCTCCCTCTTCTCCCTCTCCTTCTCTTCCTCCTCTCCTCCTCTTCTCCTTCTCTCTCCTCTCTCATCCTCCCTCTTCTCCCCTCTCCTCCTCTTCCCTCCCTCTTCTCCCCTTTCCTTCCTCTCCCTCCCCTTCCTTTTTCCTCCCCCTCACTTTCCTCCCCTCCCTCTCCTCCATCCCACCTCCAGCTCAGACCTCCCCTTGCTAATTGCAACAGCCTCCAACATGTGGGGTCTGCTCATCCTCATGCTGCTTCTGGGCTACGGCTTGGTGGAGGTTCCAAGATGGCTGCTGGATGCTTCACGTGTCCAGTACTCTCTGAACCGTTGCTACTTCAGAGCTGCCAAGCTGTACGAAGAGATGACTGAAGCCAACGAACACTTGGAGGAAATTACTGAGGTAGGACTGATTATTTGGGGGTGTGGCAAGGGGAGTATAACATTGCAAGTAAGGGTGGTGGGAGGTGGGACAGGGGTCAAGGGATGGGGCCCAAACTATGTTAACAGTTGCTATGTGAAGAGAAGTCCTGTGGTCATCATAGAAATCCACTGGTAATAGGGATGTGACTCGTACCAACACATCCAAGCGATCTTTTACACCTCAGCCTTCCCTTCACCTCTTGCCTTCTCCCCCATCCCTTCACCTCTTGCCTTCTCCCCCATCCCTTCACCTCTTGCCTTCTCCCCCATCCCATCACCTCTTGCCTTCTCCCCCATCCCTTCACCTCTTGCCTTCTCCCCCATCCCTTCACCTCTTGCCTTCTCCCCCATCCCTTCACCTCTTGCCTTCTCCCCCATCCCTTCACCTCTTGCCTTCTCCCCCATCCCTTCACTTCTTGCCTTCTCCCCCATCCCTTCACCTCTTGCCTTCTCCCCCATCCCTTCACCTCTTGCCTTCTCCCCCATCCCTTCACCTCTTGCCTTCTCCCCCATCCCTTCACTTCTTGCCTTCTCCCCCATCCCTTCACCTCTTGCCTTCTCCCCCATCCCATCACCTCTTGCCTTCTCCCCCATCCCTTCACTTCTTGCCTTCTCCCCCATCCCATCCACTCAGAGGGTAAAGAAGCTGGCCCAGACCCTGCGTTACAATGACCCTCTCAGGAAGTACATCGACGTCATCATCAAGAAGTTCCCCGAGGACGTGAGGAAGAGCTTCAGCAAGGGTCAGGACGATTTCGAGGACTTCAAGGAGGAGCACAGGGAGGATATCCTCACCAAAAGCTCCCTGGAGGGGGTCTTGAAGAAGGCCATCAACGGCAACAGGCTCTCCCAGAGCACTAAGGTGTAAGTGCAAAGTGTTAAGGGCTCGGAAAACTTGGAGGGGAGAGACTTATCAACTGCCTTTGTTATTTAAAATAAAAGGCAATGGATCATTTTAGCGGATGAGACATTGGCTCTTGAAGACTTGATTGTTAATGCAAACTCAAGCAACAAGTAAGTTGTTTTGCAACTTAGTTAAAAACATTTTTGTTGTTGAATGATGCCATTTCTTTTCATACCACTGAACAGACATTTCCAGTCATCCATCAGAGGGCCAGCCACATATCCCAAGTGGACAAAGGGAGTTCCAGTGGACAGGTTTTTAAGTGCTCTGGGTGAGCCATGTGTGTGTGTGTCTGTGCGTGTGTGTGTGTATGTGGGTGGGTGTGTGAGCGTGTGCGTGTGTGTGTGTGTGGGTGCATATGTGTGTTGTGCGTGGGTGTGTGCTACTACTCAACACAAGCACACACACACGTATACGCAACAGTGTCTCACAATTTTGGCAACAGCTTTGTACACATATAATACTAGTTAGTTAAACCTGATATGGTGAATTTTCTCATAGTTAAATAATGTTGATACAATAAAATATATAATACATGTATTCAAAAACATACATAAATGAACTAGCTGTGGTGCCAGCAATGTGCAAGGATGGCACGAGCATTTTGTCACATTAGCACAATGCGCAGGTCGGATATGAATGTCCTTAAGTGTTTCAGAGGCTGGGTATGTGGTGTTGTATGGCCAGTCTCTGTCCAATTCTGTTGAATATACCTCAAGTGTCTCATCCCCCCCCCCCCCCCCAAACATCTTCAACAAAGGGAATGCAGAGCCATTTCCTGTCAAGTAAAGTCAAATTTGCACATAGGACATAATAAATAGTCTTTTTAATTACATAACAAAATAACTTTTTAAAAATACTAGGTGTAATATCGATAGTTAATTGAAACATAGTTAATAAATTCAAAAAATCAAATCAAGATATGACATTTCAGGATATGTAACTAAGTTAAGTCACCCTAGTTATTTTATAACTAGACCATTATATCAACTTGAGTCTTGATTTGGTTTATTAACCATAATACTTAACCATAATTTACTTGAACTATCGTTATATTTGTCGAACCCAATTGCCTGTTCTAATACTAAGCTATTCTCCACTCCATTCACAGAATGGTACTGGAAGATCTGGCTGCGTCCATGGTTCTATCGTGCCCTCTTTGTGCTAACGACTGTCGTCTCATTGGTCATCGTGTGGTCTGAAGTGACCTTGAGCATAACACACCCTCGCCTGTCCATATTCGCCATCTTTGTGTACACCTCACATGAGCAAAGCAGCTATGCCGGCATCCTGGTGAGTGTGGTGGACTGGGGAGGTGGGAGGGCAAGTGGGTGTGTCAGCAGGTTCAACAAGAGGGGGAGTAGCAGGTAG